>NDXB01005711.1:0-74778 GCA_002631895.1 Agapornis roseicollis | reverse complement strand
CCTTGTTCTGTCACTGCAGTCCCTAATGAAGAGCCCCTCCCCAGCATCCCTATAGTCCCCCTTCAGATACTGGAAGCTGCTCTGAGGTCTCCACGCAGCCTTCTCTTCTCCAGGCTGAACAGCCCCAACTTTCCCAGCCTGTCTTTGTATGGGAGATGCTCCAGTCCCTGATCATCCTCGTGGCCTCCTCTGGACTTGTTCCAACAGCTCCATGTCCTTTTGATGTTGAGGACACCAGAACTGCACACAGTGTTCCAGGTGAGCTTGATCTCTTCCCTCTTGAAGCCACCTCTGGAATAACTCGGACTGGTTTTTGCCTTTACTTGGAAAAATCATTCTCCCATTGACAGGGCTCAGCAGTTTCTGGACTGCAAGAAATACACTTCACTGCCCCTCTTCCCTCATGGTCTTCAAATGCCCTCACAGGGAAGAGCTTCTGCCTAAGATCTCATCTCAGTCTCTCCTCTGTCAGTTCAAAGGCATTCCCCCTTGTTCTGGATTTGTCCCATTACGTTTGCATACACTCAGGACCTGTTCTACTTCTCTAAATGTGTTCTTGTGTTCTTACCTTGTTAGGATCTAGTTTACATTTGTCCACAGGGTTTGAGTCCTTAATCACTTCAAGCACATCTTCCCCAAACCGTTCTCCGTAAAATCCCTACAATCAAGAGCAAAAAAGCACTGAAAGAAAACATCAAATGCAGCCATGAGAGATGGGGGTTGGAGAGACAAAGGCATATTCAGGGG
The DNA here is from genome assembly GCA_002631895.1 of Agapornis roseicollis. Taxonomy (NCBI): domain Eukaryota; kingdom Metazoa; phylum Chordata; class Aves; order Psittaciformes; family Psittacidae; genus Agapornis; species Agapornis roseicollis. Next base: position 74,031 of record NDXB01005711.1, on the reverse strand, counting down.
AGGTGAAGCTCCACAAGCCTTCAACAGCATCAGTGCTGGGGCTGAATGCGATCTGCTGAACCCAGGAGAATTGAATCAATCACATTCCAGGGGCAACAGGAAAAAACAAGCCTAATGCCCTGGAAGGCAGGAGAACTCGGGAGCCTTCCAACTGCACACACAGAGGCTGCATGGCTCTGAACAAGCCATTTGAGCTCGCTGTGTGTCTGTAAGCTCAGCTGAACCCTGGGGTCAGAGTGGGATCTGTCAGGAATGAGGTGCTGCATCAGAGCACGGCTTTGCTGGGCCAGTGGAATGGCCAGGTTCTGAACTCAGTCTCATGTGCTTAAACCTCAGACAATGTGACAGCAGCTGAACTGCTGTGAGCAACAACAGGACATTGGATCTATCCTAGCAAATAAAACAGGGCAACAGGGCCAGCTCTGCCCTTTGACCCTCATGAACAAGGCGCATGGCATGGCCCAGAGCCATGCTGCTGAACACTCTTCCTCTCCCACTGGGAATGGCCTCATTGGTGCAATGTGCTCACTGGCAACAGTCTCTGGCCAGTGATGTCCCCCAGACTGTGCTAGGACACTGTCTAGACACAGGTTAGCTGGCACAGAACAGGACAGACTGACTGGTGCGTGGTACAGATGATCACTGGTGGTACCTGGAGCTGCACTCAAGCCCCAGTTCTATTAATCAGAGTTGCTTTTACTTGCTCACGACTGAAACAAACTTCAGGCCTGTGATGTCTCACCTCAGGGGCTCTGAAATTCAGGTACCTTAGAGGGCCTGATGTCTGTGAGTAGAAGAACATGATGTGAAGGCACCACAATGCCAGCAAAATGCAATACTTTCTGAAAGTCAGCTCCTGAAAGGCATCTCAGCCTTTTTCCAAGCCCAGGTCATCCCATTTATACCAGGCAGCAGAAGGGAAATGCAAACACTGTATAATACACCACAAACCCTCCAATGATCACAGCAGGTCTGCAGCTCTTGCTGCAAGAACAGGGAAAACCTGTGGGATTCCTCCCCCTGCATTCCTCTGGCCTCCCGCAGAGGTGGCACTGGCAAGAGGACAGGAAGCACCTCCTCTGGGTCACTGCATGGGCTCTGCAAACTGTATTGCCAAGAGGCTCAGCCCTGCACCAGCTGCAAGAGGCTGGTTTTGCCCAGCAACTTCCATTTCCACCCCTTCCTGTAAGTTGGCAATGCAACTAAGTGATGCAAAGCGGTCCAAGCGCAACACACAGACATGATCATCTCACCTCGAGCCTATGGGAAATCTCAGCTAACTTTGTTATGGCAGGTTCCTTGTAAACAAACTCTTGCTCATCCAGGTCTCCAAATTTAGTTCCATAAAAACCAACCCGGAAGTAGGTTCCAAACATCCTCTTTCCATCCTAGGTTTGGAGAAACAAGAGGTTATTTCAGTGTGGAGACACGAGTACCCCCAAGCACAGCTGCAGGCAGGCTCCTGAACTTATGCAAAATGAAAAAGAAATTAAATAAACCAAGGAAAAATAACAGAAAGAAAGAAGGGAAAGAAAACCACACCTGGAACTCAGCATGGATGCGTTTAGCAGCAACACCGCAATGAGGTTGTAACTAATGTGAAATCATATGGATCAGTTATGACCATTAGCCCAACCCTGCAATGACTTCTCCCACCCCAGAAGTCTGGAGGTGTCAAATGCCTCTGAGGAACAAAGGCAAATCCTTTTGCTTGGGTGGTTATTTCAGGCTCTCCAAATCCTCTGCAGACCTTTCACAGAATCAGAATCAATGAGGTTGGAAAAGACCTTTAAGAGCATCAAGTCCAACCATTACCGCAGCACTGCCAAGGCCACTGCTAACCCATGGTACTGAGGGGCTCATCTCCATGGTTTTGGGCTCTTCCAGGGATGGTGACTCCACCACTTACTTCCCTGGGCAGCCTGTTTCAACGCCTGATCAACCTTTTGGCAGCCTGTAGGCAAGGGAAGCCCAGCTGCAGCAGGCAGGGAGGATCTTAGACACAGGTAGCCCTGAAAATTCCCATACCAGAGCCCCCGTAATCCACTCCGGAGTAATTGCAGGATTGGGCCGAAGTCAATGTCCAGTTCACTCACACACACACGCAAGTGCTTTGTAAACAGCATGTCAACTGGAAGGTGTTACGTTCTCTTCTAGTATCTAATGTCTAGTAAAGAGGGCCGAAGTCACTCCTGGCGAAAGCAGATGCAATCCACTGTTATCATGTACCTGCTTCCGTTTGAGCCAGTGGTGAATTTGGCCCAGAAATGCAACAAAAGGAGAGAGAGAAGAGAGACTTTTGCTGGGAAAGTAACGAAGGAAATCTGATTAAAAAGAAAGAGAGAGGAGAAATGCTTTACAAATAAATCACACCTTTGGTTTTGTTAAAACAACTCACGCCACATGCACAAACCAGAAACGCCTTTCAGCAAGAAACACTGGGAATGTTCACCTTTACTCTCGTGAGATAAAGTGTGATGTAGTATTGAATGCTCAATGTTTCTGAATCTGGGCTGGTGTTTGGTTTCAAACAGCACTTACAGATGTCCTGGCTGCCATGTACCGTTAGTTTTTGTCTGATATTTTGCTATGGCAAAACTGATCTCTTGTGGTGATGGTGAATGTGGTCTATGGAAGGCAAAGAGGATAAATGAGCCAAACTAAAGAAGAAAACCCCTCAGGGAATGCGTAGAGGCTGGAAAAAGCACTATCACAGCAAGCCACTGCCTTCTCCTGGCCTGGAGGACACTGATGCTCAGCTCCCTTCACCCAAGGCACAGCCAGATGGACAAAGCATTGCCTTTCTGGGGTGAGGGCTGCTGCTCACTCCAAGCACCTTCAAGAGGCAAAGCTCTCCAATGCCCCCCTCTGATGTGGAAGTGAAGCCTGAAGTGACCAGAGCCAGCAGCAGCCTTGCTTAATACATGCAGGTCACATCTTGGCTTTACTATGGGACATCCACAGACACCAATCCATCAGCTCTGCTCTGGTAAGTGTAGAGACATGGTCCAGTTTAAGACAAGGAGTTGCACCCAGAGATGCTGATATACTTAATGTGGCACAGGTGGCTCCTTGGGCCCCTGCTCCAGCCTGTCCCCCCAAGCATCCCTCCTCCAAAGAGAGGCTTTTATCCAGCTCCACCTGCCAGCATAGCCTATAGGGTTTCCTCATAGCAGAGCCACCCCCAGGAGCACCTCCCAGGGTATGAGCCCCAGCTGCAGAGCTGTTACTGGTTTACTGGAAGTGCCACCTGGCCACATCTGGTTGCTGTTTCCCTGATTCCCTGTCTTTCTCCAATGCCCATTTCTCTGGACTCACACATGAATGAGCAGCCCATTGAATCCTTAATTCACTCATCACTACCTTTGCAAAGCCACAGTTTTGGACTATATCACCTACACTAAAATCCCTCAAGACCCAGCATTTTCAGCTTCCTGTGCTATTTATTTCAATTCAGTCTCAATGCCATGGGTTGTGATGCCAGGGCTCCTTTCTCAAAGCACTTCCCAAGGTAGCATCATGTCTGCCTTAAGGAGAACTGCCACATGAAACAATTCCCCAAACCTTACATCAGGGTTGGGAATGCTCCATGTGGAAGTTGGTGGGATCCTGCCCCAACCCATGGGCACAGGGCAGGCCCCAGCAGAGGACACACTGCTGCTCTTCCAATTCATGTGCTTTTTCCTGCCTGCTTGGCAAGTGACTTTCAGGGTATGAAGCATTTGCAGAACCGGGTCCCTAGACACATGGGCATCTGCCCAGGCAGCTATTTGTTACAGGCAGTGCTCATTTATGTTGCCGTAAAAACAAGGAGGGAGGAAGAAAATGCTCTTTGTTGATCAGCATAAATTAATAAGAAGTTCTGGTGGCATCTACTAAATGCATAAAATCAGAATAATGGGGCATTGGGAAGTCCCAGGAATGGTAGCAGCAGGGAAGACTGGGGAGATTCAGTGCCCCTGTGTGAAGGCAGCTCCCAACTTAGGTACTTGTTCCATCATCATAAAGATCAGCTACACTGGCTTTTCCTGATAAATGCTGCTAAAACTCAGCCAACATAAGGATCCCAAGGAGAAAAGCAGACCGTGAGAAGCACTGGTTAGTCCCTAAGGCAATAGAAGCATCTCTCCCCTGGGTCCATCAGCCATGAAATATGTGTGACTCATGTTGAGGGATGAAACCTGGAAGCAAGGGGATGAAAACAAAGTCCTTTGGGAGAGCAAACACCTATGGGCCATTCCATACCTCACATTAGACATTCAATAGCTGTCAGTTCCCTAAAATGAGGAGAGCTCAGTTTCATGCCTGGCATTAAGAACATGGGATGGCTCTGAACTAGGATCTTTGAAATCTAGCCAATAGCAAACTCTATCTCATCACAGTATTAAGAAGAAAACAAATAACTTAAAAGTACTCCATGGTCTTGTTTCTGAAAAGAGCTACAAATGCAGATATGAGGGAGAAATTATTAAAAGCATTTAATCTCCTATTATTTTATGAAAAAAATAATAGGTCTTTGTGAGGAGAAGAGAATGAAGGTGAACACTGAATAGCCATCACAGAACTGGCAGAGCAGGTAACAGCCACCATGATGTATGAAGGTTCATGATTTGTTATTATGCATGGTAAATACCTTTCAAAATTGCTGGGAATACAGTTTTAGACTCATCTCTTGCACGCACACAAAAAGCTTTGCCAACAAAGGGTTGAAAAAGTCAGACACAAGCATGATTGTGTCTGCTTTCTTCACCAAGACCAACACAGAAGGCAGAGTCAGCCCAAGTATGTAGGAATAAAAGTAACTCCTTCATACACACTGTGCTGAACATGGAATCCAACCATCTTTACCAAGCTGAGCATGGTTATTTTCTTGCTGAATTTTAAGGTCTTTTGCAGTGTTGCCAACTATTACAAGTCTTCCATTATTGATCTTTTGAAAGCACCAGCTCCTGGAGTCCTGCTATTCAATGGCAACCTCACCCTGCACACTTTAAAAAGCATGTTTGAATTGTCATGGCATAGAATGGAAAGATTTTTCCTAACAACTTTCCTAAGTGGAAAGCAAACAGAAAGGATTAACTCAGCATTTACTCAGTGAACAAACACACAGGCAGCAAACCCCACCACTTGGTATGTTGAAGCAAGTATCAGAAACGCATCGGTGCTTGTAGTTGGCAACACTACGTTCCTTGTGATACGAAGGGGCAGTCCTGGTGTTGGCAGAGCTCTTTGGTAAAATGAAATCGGGGTTTCCACAGTGTAAAACAAAAAACAAAAAGGGGAAAAGAGAAAGGGGAAAAACAAAAAAGAAAATTCCACAAGTAGGAACTTACCACAACAGACAATAGTAAGAGTGGGGAGGAGGGTCAGCAACCAGGGCGAGAGAGGAGAAAACAGAAAGTATTTAATTAGGGAAATTCCAAACAACAAACAAGCAGCAACTTGGCAGCAAATCAACTTGAAAACAAAAAAGGGCCAGCATCAATTAAAATATTTAAAACAAGGAAAAAAGGCAAAACATGCAACAAATCTGAAAGCTACAAAGCACAAAGATCAGCAGAAGTGTGGCAATGAAGGAGCACGATGACAGACGAGAACTGAAACCATGGGTGTCTTTTACCATGCAGTAAAACAAGACTGAGTGGTGTTAGCATCATAACCAATGACAGGATTTTCTTCAGGGGTCGATTTAGGGGCAGACTAATCAAAAGAGATGCTCACAGGCCTTCACATTTGTTGGCTATTGAACATGCATTGAACACTCGTACAACGTGTACGCTGCCTCACCTGCTGGGACCTTTCAGAGGAACATGTAAACTACTGACAGGGCCAGCCTTTAAGTGTCAGGGTTTACTTTTAAGCTGCTGAATCCTGTTGCTTGCCAGGCCACATTTAAAACTGATGTTTAGACATCATCAGCCCAAATGGTTTAAGTCACACAATGAAAGACAGCTTCATTCTTGGTCTTGGTTTAATAGGGGTGAGCTTAAACACTCCCTGTAGTGGAAACCTGGAGTGAGGTGGCCCATACTGAGTTGCCTGATTCACAGAAAGCAGAGATAAACTGGACAGCTGAACGCCAAGCAAATAACATCATATTCACAAAACATTTTAAATGTCTTCTGAGACCTCCCAGTGTTCATGCACCAACTGTGTCAACTGCACTAGGGCCCAAGTTACCAAACTGCTGTGTGCATTCTCCAACCTTGGAGATGTTCAAAGCTGTCTGGACGTAGTCCTAGGCAGCCTGATAGAAGTGGCCTTGCTTCCGCAGGAGCATTGGACCAAATGATCTTCAGAGGTCCCTTCCAAACCACTCCATGATTCTGTGCATGACTGCGGATGAAGCCGACCACTTTGTCTATTTTACAATCCAATGTGTGCTAGAAATGTGAGCAAACAGCCTCCACGGAGAGAAGAGCGGGCAAACTGACTCCTGTTAACACAACTGAGCTTTTTTACTGCCAGATAAACAGCTACACAACAAATTGATTGTTCTTAAATGAACAGAATGAAGCAGCCTATTCTCTGCGATATGGTCTGTGTATGCAGTAAACCAGCTCTGTGTTTCAGTACCTCTGAGCATTAGTGCTTAAATCGACCCCTGTGGGTGGGGTGAAAATATGGCATGAAGGATGATATTCTGTGTCAATGCTGATGAAAAGAAATATAAACATATTATAAAAACAAACTAGTGATGATACAGTGGCTCATTCACCAAAGAACCTCATTAGTGGAACACATCAGCATCCATGCACTACCTACAGCTTCTTATGAAGAATTTCCTACAACCACAATCGGTTTATTGGTATGTCTTTGGTTAATGAATTGTTTTAACAGCAGACAGCAACAGAAATACCCACAACTAGCACATGTGGGCAAGCGTTGGCGTGAGTCATCTGAAATATCTATTAGTGTTCTTTACTAACTAAAATGGAGTTACCTACCTCCCAGCCAGTACTCTGTGTGATAAAAAGTAAAAAGCGCATGTCACAGAAACCAAAGAAAGAGTTTCAAAGGCCAAAACATGACCATCAATGTAAGGTATCACAGACCTCAAATGGTTTCAACGATTACAAGTCATCATGCATCCACAATGCCCTTTTCTGGCCCAGAAGTACACCCAAAGGTTGTCCTCTGCTCATTTAATGTCAGGAACCCAGCAATGCCAGGACATGAAGAAAACCCCCAGACCCTCGGCTGCATCCTCTGAAATCAATGAACTGATCAACTTCTACTGAGGAGCTGATGGTAGCTTAAGGGTAACCACACCAACAATGCACCCAGCAGCCCATGACCAGAAGCTGACTGGGGCTGGGGGCTTGGAGCAGCACTGGAGGCATGTACTGGAGGAGGGTCTGCTGAGTGCTTGCCTGCCCTAACAGAAAGGCATGCACTCAACAGGCCTCCCCTAGAAGAGAACATCTGCTTCTTGAGGCTTGCCAAGTGCTCTCATCTCCTGCCTAGCTGAGGTCTGTTGAGCTTTGTGAGGTTTGGTAACTTCTGATGTCTCTCACTCAGCACCTCAGCTGGTGGGTTCTACATCGTCTAAGTTTAGAAAGGTTCCTTCAATTATTTAGCCACCAAATGAACAGAACAACAAAACCCCAACATTTCTGAACGTTACCTACCAGCTAAAGGCAAGATACAGTAGTTTTTCCCAGCATGCAAAACAGTTTAAAATAGCATCTGAAAGGATAAATTGACCAATGATTGGGATTTTTTACTCTTGGACATTTCTTGGTATATGATGTTCTCTCATGTTAAATGTCCAGAGAGAAAAAAATCCTGCTAGCAATCCTTGCATTTACTGTGGATCACCATCTGACAATTCTCATGTAATCTGATTAAAATGCTTTCCTTTATAGACAGGGTTTATTTGCACTGAGCATTTGAAGGTTCTTTACAATTCACGTTGCAGCTGAAAAATCAAACCATTACCTGGTGCACAATCTTGCTGAATGCTTCTTGGAGTTTACCATGAATAGTAGATAGCTTCTTGGCATCTCTATTAGCTTCATGAATAGGAATAAGGACTTTGTAAACCTCATTAACTGCTTCATACATGCCAGCCTACAAAAATAAGGTCCATCAATTGCTCCATCAATTCAACAGCAAGAATAATACGTACTATCAGCATCTAAGGTATAAAATTGCAAAGTGAAAAGGTGGCTTAGACACCACTGTGATATAATTGGCATCTTTTCTTAAAATATACCCATATATGAATGGAATAAAACACTCAGTTACCCCTGAAATCAGGAGCTTACTGCATTACACATTGCTACCAGTAAATACGATTATCACTGGAATCAAACCTGGAATATTTTGGATGCGTATGTGCTCAAGAGCACAACAGGCTAAACGGAATACTAATAAAATCTATGGGAATTAAATACAGAAGCTTAACTGAACAGTACAGGCACACCTTCAACCTAGTGATTTCTGCATCCACTTTTAGCACTTCATGTGATGGGCTTTATGGAGTTTCCATAGGATGTCTCTAGCAGAGGGATTCCAGCCCATCACAGGCAGAGACACCGCATCCCATGGCTTAACCAGGCCACAGCACGGGTTCTAGGTCCTGGAGTTATTGCTGCCTGTGCTTAACCTCACCAAATGACATTTCACATTGTGCTGTGGGGAATGATTCACTTGCTTTCCTTGGTTTCTGATGGATACACTGCTACCAGCCCATTAACACTGCTCACACTAAGCTCTCAACCCACTCTTTTTGAAGAGGAGGAAAAACATTACAGCCTTTCTTTACTATTGTGAGTTTCCAAATGTGCAGTGTTGATGTCAAAGACACTGGAAACACACAAAGGCCTCTTGGTCCCAGATCCCACTCTTTGCACAGTTACTCCACAGGGCAAACTGGGCTGTTTTGAACAAGTAAAACTCAAAGGCTCCATCAATCTGAAGCACTTACAATAGAATTACAGAGTCTCATAGAGAAAACATTTTACTTCATGGTGCCCAGCAGTGTAAGGCTGCTGAAGAAAACACAAAGAAATTAAAGTCTTCTACCATGGAGAAAGATGCTGCAGCCTGTTCCAGCAATCCCACCAGACCAGCTTCTGTGAAATACTTTCCAGAACAGATACCTTCTTCATCTGGTGATACAACATCATCAGAAACAGCTGACTCTTCCAGAACATTGGAAGATATGTTCTAAGGGATAGAGAAAATAGTTTTACTCAATTTAAACAACATTCAACACTTTCAATACCTTCAAAACCAGCTGATCTTCAACTGAGTCTGAACATTTTTAGAGGCAGTTTTCTTAGCATTTGTTTAATTTCCTTCTGAAACAGCACGGTACTTCAGCACATGCTTAAGCTAACTGGACCGGTCCACTTAAAACCACTCGAAGCTAAGTATGTGCTTATTTGCTCTGAGCAGTGTTGACCTGCTTAAGATTACTAGTCACAGGAACCATTTTCATCAACTGCACCCACTATGCACTGGCTAGATCAAAGAGGTTATTAAAAACCCATGACTTAAATGGAAAAATAAAAATAACTGCATTCACTCAGCCCATGGATGTAAAGATCTGAGGGAACCAAGACAGTCTTCACAGAATCCCAGACTGGTTTGGGTTGGAAGGGACCTTAAAGCTCCTCCAGCTCCAACCCCTGCCAGGGGCAGGGACCCCTTCCACTGGAGCAGCTTGCTCCACGTGTCCAACCTGGCCTTGAGCACTGCCAGGGATGGGGCAGCCACAGCTTCTCTGGGCACCCTGTGCCAGCGCCTCAGCACCCTCACAGGGAACAGCTTCTGCCTCAGAGCTCAGCTCAGGCTGTTGGGGCAGNNNNTGTGTCCAACCTGGCCTTGAGCACTGCCAGGGATGGGGCAGCCACAGCTTCTCTGGGCACCCTGTGCCAGCGCCTCAGCACCCTCACAGGGAACAGCTTCTGCCTCAGAGCTCAGCTCAGTCTCCCCTGTTCTGGCAGGTTCAAGCCATTCCCCTTGGCCTGTCCCTACAGGCCCTTGTCCCAAGCCCCTCTCCAGGTTTCCTGCAGCCCCTTTAGGCACTGGAGCTGCTCTCAGGTCTACCCTTCAGGAGCCTGCCCTTTCCACGCTGCCCCAGCCCAGCTCTCTCAGCCTGGCTCCAGACCAGAGTTGCTCCAGCCCTAATAGCATCTCTGTGGCCTCCTCCAGCATAACGGAGCTTTTCAGAGGCTGTTGTAATGCATTCTTCCCAGAACAAATCCAGTGGAGCACAGGTACATCGGCACAAAAACACCGGGCATATTCTGTGTCTCAGCAGCAGGTAACAAAACCCAGTTGTACAATACAGAGGGTAATTCCCACCTGAAATGTAACACATCCTACAGGGAGGTATTTTCGGTCTTCCAGCATGCTCAGGTATTCAGCCACCAAGGCTGCAGAGTGGACCAGGCACTGGGCTGATTCAGCATGGTTGCTCCTCTCGGAGTGCTTCCCAGCCATGTTCTGCAGCCACGTGAGGCGCAGGTCAGGGGAATTCTGATAGCCCTTTGCAATCCTAATTGAAAAGAAAACCTCTGTGATTAGTATTTAGTTACTTCTGCTTCAACAACCACCACCTTCCATGGTTGGATATCTAGCAATACATGAGATAAGAAGCTATATAGATAGAAAGTTGCCCTAAATTACTTCATAGATTCCTAAACCAGTTAGTGATGAGCAACTGCAGCCACCCTGTGATGCCAGAATGTTTTTCTGGGCAACTTGCATATTTCACTTCAGTACTGATAGTAAGCCAAAGGCGTTGGACAATCAGAGCAGAATTGCCTGGTTGCTTATGACAAAAACTCTCCTGCCTTCTAAGAAGCCTTAAGGACCATTGCAACGCCATGCAATGTGGTGGCTGGGACCTTAATGTGGCTCTGGATTATCTTTTGCATATGGAGACCTTCATATGTGCCACCAGTCTCCTGACTTCAGCTGGTACAGAGTGAATTTTCTTCCTAGCAGCTGTGGTTGGGCTTTAGTATGAGAGCAACACTGATAGCACACCAATGGTTTAGTTGTTGCTCAGTAGCACTTACCCTGATCAAGGACTTTTCAGTCTCATGCTCTGCCAGTGACGAGGGGCACAAAAAGCTGGGATGGAGAACAGCCAGGACAGGTGACCCAAACTAGCCAAAGGCATATTCCATACCATGGAATGTCATGCCCAGTATAGAGCAACTGCTTTGGGCATCACTTGAGGGGTTTTTTTTTGGGGTGGTGGTGTTTATTCCTTTCTCTCAATCTCATGCTCTCTATTTCCTGTTATTGTTATTTAGTATTATATTTTACTTTTCATTCAATTATTAAAGTGTTCTTATCTCAAACCATAGGTTTTTACCTTTCTTCTGATTCTCCTCCTCATCCTATTGATGGGAGGAAGAGGGAAGTGAGCAAACAGCTGAGTGGTACCTTCTTGCTGGCTGGGCTTAAACTGCTACAACCACCCAAAAGCCTTGCGAGCAAGCAGGTGCTGGAAGATCCTTAAGTTTTCCCTGCTGCAAGCAGGGAGAGCTGTCAGTATTGTTCCCAGACTAAAGCACCAACAGAGCACTGTACCAGCTACTAGGAAGGAGCAAAACACCTGTTACAACTGAACCCAGGACACTCACATAAAGGGTAAGGTTGTCAGTGACTGTAGGGCAATGGAAACTACTTTTATCCATGGTAAGCTCCATAAATGCCAACCAAAACCTATCAACACCACATTCAAACACAACAGACACATACCTATTGGTCCACAAGCACTGAGACTCAGACTGCTCCAAAATCTGAATGCTCAAATATGCAACAACTGAATACAAAACCAAAGAGCAAGTAGCTGTGCTGTTTTCAGGTAAAATGGGAATCACAGAAAGCAGTTTAAAACAGGATTTTAGTTCAAAGTGAAATAATTGTTAATAAAACCCAAGCAATCCAAGTTAACAGCAATACAATACCTCACACTCTAAATACAGGAAGTGCAGTAGATACTACGTTTTGTTCTAACACCATGTGGAGCACTGACATCTACTGTCCCTACACTGCAATGGCTATAAACTCTACCTGTACATCAGGTCAATCAGCATTTCTGGATCTTCCTGGTGCTCCTTCATTTTAACTGTGTCAGAAAGGATCATATGGAGGTTGAACACTAGATCCTGGACCTGTAAAAAACATACTGCTGTAATGTACTGGCAGTGGGAACCAAGCTACACACTGCTGTGTTAGGACCACAGTCACACTGAACCTTGGCCTGTTTGCATCTTGTTGTCAGAATTAATCATGGACCTGGGCTTTATGTACTTAGGTGATTTAAATAATCACCTTCAGGGAATGCATGCAAATTCCAGCTCTAGATGGAGGTTTAAGGATAGGCTATCAATGAACTACACGTTCCTTCTCTTGTGGTATTTCTTTTACCTGATCAGGAAATGTTGTCTCCCTGAGTTCCAGATCTTCTTCAGCGTATGTCAAAATAGTCTTCAGGGAACGTCGCAAAAACTCTTCATTGAAGTTCTGGGATGTCCCCACCAGGGATGAGAGAGACATGGTCACCTGCATTTTCACCCTGGCAAAGTTCTGCAACAGAGGTAATGTTATGGCATTCAACAACCCAGAGGTACTGCAATGGTCTGCTGCAATATCAGTGTTCTCGCTATTGTACCCTCCTCCTGACAGACAACTGATGCAAAACAGAACACTCAGGTGAGAAAGGGCTGTCTCAGAGCAGTGATTACACTAAACCTCTGGTGTTGCCAAGCTCCATAATCTGATCACAGCATTATTTAGTTCCAGCTGAAGGTTCTTCTGCAATAGTTCTAGCTCTCTCTCCTTCTACATGCTCTCCTCTCACATACCCTGAAGAAGATGATGCCTAACTCCCTCTTGTGATACAGCCTTCACTCCAAACAGTTGCTTTTGGTTTGGTCTAGCCTAAAAACTGGAGTCCCTGTTAATTCACTGCTGCCAACTGACCAACAGTCCCAGAGTCCATATACAGTGGGTCCCTCCAATTCTGCTACTCCCTGTGGTGGACTGTAACCAAAGCAGTTTAAACAAAGATGTCTGGAGGAACACTTTGTGATATGTAGCTACAATTATGCCTGCAAAATACCAATGGGAAGAGCTCAGGCTGGAAACCATCTTACTAATTTAAAGCACACATGGGTGGATCAAGCTAAGATGTAATTAGAGGTAAGACCTGAATGAAAACAAAACTCCATCATTGATAACTCACCTCCACTGACACAGCCCATTCAGAAAGGACACACACACCAGCTATGGCACAGAAAGGGCTATGTGACTGTTTCTGCTCTCATCTAGAGCTGCATGAAAGCAAGGCAGAGGGGAGTTTCTCCAAACAGCCCTTTGAGTGGTAACTGTCCAATGTAAACAGCATGAAAACCTTCCAAACTGACAGGTTTGGGAACTCTTGCAGTGGATGTTCCAGACAGGGCTCTACATCTTTCTATAAACCAATATGAGAGGCAGCTTGCCTGCAAAGAGGTTCCAGGCATACAGCTTAGACTGATACTGGTGACTGGATATTCCTGCTACGCACTGACCAGCAAGTGTGAGGTGCTGCAAGACCAGGAGCAAGGCAAAGCCATGTCACTGCTGCGTGCTTCTCTTCCCTCTGCATGTCATGCTTGTTTCAATGGACAGAGCTCCATCCAGCATTCCCAACTCATTTACATGTAACAAGCAACCAAAGTGCAGCAGGATACTCACATTCCCAATCTCAAAGTTTTGCCTCATAAGAAGGTATAGAGAGGCACTTGCATGTGACCGTATCGTGCTGATACTGCTGCTACAGTGTCTCAGGAGCCTCAGGCACAGATCTGCACATTGCTCAGTCTCTTCTTCAAACAGCAGCTCAGGGAACTGGAAAAACAGTACAGGAGAAAATAAGTGCTTGGATAGGCAGAAATAAGCACTCAAATAGGCCAGGGCAAGCCTCAGCAATGAGCATGCACTGGCATTGGAGGAATTCCAATCCCCTTTGTTTGATGCTAATTTCACTGATCATTTCACTGTACTGTAAAATACAGTAAGGCAAAGCAGACTCACTGGCAGGCAACTCCTTTCACCTACCTCCACAACTTGCTCCTACATCTATACCTTTAGACTGATTCATATCAGTTCCTCAGGCTTAAAACTCAGTACACCTACAGAAACTGGGAAACAGTTTAAATTATAGGCCCAGGAAAACAAATCCATTTGAAGTGATACTTTCACAGCTTAAATTCCACTTGTGTTTCGTGTTCCTGACTGGCTCAGGTGTGCAGTAACTGACTGCTGGTGTGCAGTAACCCCCACCACAATCGGGCTGTGTGAACTGTACCTTTGTGTACAGCCAAACCCAAAGTGCATCAGTACAGGTACTGACCATGAAAAGCAGCCAGGTTTTATCAGCCCCCAGACCACAGTTCCTGAGAATCAATACTGCGCAAGATAACAAACAATTGATGAAATGACCCCAATACAAAGGAAGAGAAAACAGTGCCATCCTCCATCTGTGCTGTTCTGGATATATTATAGCATCCGCTAGAAATTCACCTTTGAAACCAAAGCCCTCTGCGTGGCGAAGCAGTGCTGGAGATAAAGTGCACTTTGGTTGCAGGCCATGCTATGCAGAAGCACCTTCAGCACCCCACCGAGGATGCTCTCTTTGGATTCTGTCACAGAAACAGTCTGCAGACAAAAGGAAATCGAGTTACATGAGCAAAAATAAACCTCTTGTGTGTGTCTGTAAGAGAAAGGAGGAGAATAACCCTGCTGAAAAGCCCTCTGGCATGGAGAAATTACCCACTTAGATGGGCCTGCAGAACAGTCACATTATTAAATCAGCCCCTAGGTAATGAATACCTGACCCATGCACTAAAGCCTGAGGAATGATGCATCTACCTGATGAGACTCTGACCGTTGAGGACCTTGTTCTGTAGCTGATCTCTAGGTGGATTATCCAGGTGCAACCCTTGGGATTCCTGGGTCTCTCTGCAGCTCAGAGGTGGATCTGAAAAGTCTGCTACTCCCTGCTTCCAGCCCATGCCCTGGTTCCATTAGTACAGAAAGCAGGGGACAAAAGTACCATGTGTCCTTGCTCACTTGTGCACACAGACTAAGGTACCTGGAAGCTTTCCTGCACTGTGCAGAGTAAGTACAGATACAGGAGACTGACCTGGAACCTGATGACTTGAAACAGATTTGGGAAGATCTACAGGAATTGGTTAGAATAGGGGAGGACTTGGATATTTTTATAGTTCATTACTGAAGTTTTTGAACAACCACCTCTTATACTACAAAAAGGGAACAACGTCTGAAAAGGCTGATGGAAGGTACTGCAATGTAAAACCAAATTGTCACAGGCTGAGGAATAAGAGAGGCATTAGGGGAGCCCAGTTCTGACAGCATTCAGGGAGTTAAGAGCAGCAGGAAGGTTTGATTTAACAACCTGCTGCCTAGCCAGGTGACAGTAATGCTGTGATATCTCTAGTTCTTATCATCCTTACCTGTACAACTATCTCTAGTGTATCCAAAATAATCAGATTGGCTTCTGTTGCAAGATTCCCATCGATAAGTGCCTCGTGTTCTATCTCTGCCCTTGATCTAATTGGGGGAAGAAAGGAATAAAATTACTTTCTGTTTAAGAAGTGGATCTCCATCTTCTACTGTCAAAAACCATCTTCTCATTAGCAGGAAACTCCCAGTTTCAACTTGTATATTTATTACTGGACAACACTACAATGCATCCATTAAGAGGACAGGAAGAAAGACTTGGGTTTTTTACATATACAAACTTAGACAGGAGTTACGTTCACCATGCTAGGAGAGATCACACTATTTCCAACACTTCCTTACTCTCCCAGGGACACAACAAGAGTTTAGAATCAAAGTCCAACTCAAAACTGGTTTAGTAGCATCATTAGGCATGCAAAAGCACAACCAGGAACAGAACATACAGCTTCACGTTATAGGCTATGGACACATGGTGGTGCTACACGAGCTACTATATCTGCACTGTGGAGCCCAGCAGCTAGACTGCTTGCATCACAGAGTGCATACTGTTAGGGTGCAATCTTTGGTCATTCAAGCTATATTACATTACAGTACTTGAAAGTATCTTCCTCTCCAAGAAAAATGAGAGGATGTTGCTGTTCTATGCCAGGCACTCGCTTTCCTGGAATGTCTACAAAGTTCATACACCCAGTCACATCAGTAGCCCAGGAATTCAGCAGCAATGCTATGTGCTGCATGTGGCAAAGATCCAGTAGTATATTTGAAGAGACCAACTATGGCCTGCCCTACCAGAGATGTCATTTGCATCAGGCTCCTGCCAGGCTAAATCACAGCAGGAGTGTGACCAGCAGGAACTGATCAGATCAAGCAAAATACACCACCAAGGGGATGGCAGATGACTCAGCTCTTGGATCTGTACTGCAGCAATCCTCCCCTGCCACACTGCCTCCTCTGGGAGCTGGGCCAGACACTCATGATGTACTCTTCAGGCTCCAGAATATGAAGACTTGAAGCCTGACCCTATATAAACCAACACCATCTGTATAAACCAATACCATCTGTATAAACCAATACCACCTGCAATTACTTGTGCACAATCCTTGGTGTGAAGTCTTCCTTGTTAGATTTCAAAGGGCCAGATTCTACCTATGCACGCAGGACAGACTTGAGGTGCCACAGAGTGGAGTGGGATGGACTGAGGCCACAGTGAGCAAGTACCAGTTAAAAAGCAGGTTTGTAGAGTTATCTAAGCAGATTCTTTTGTGGAGTGAGACACCATCCTTCGAGCATCAAGGTATTCCACAGCTGTTACTATGCACTTGAGGTTCTGGGAAGGAGGGGGCTCAGATCCAGTGCCAGCAGGGAACTGATGAGCTCTTCAGGCCAAATTTTAATCTGGTGTAACTCTGCCCACAGCTCGAGTTGTGGAATTCATACCTACACCGCTTCATTAGCAGGTTGAAACACACTGGTCATCTGGCCTTCTCAATGCCTTAACAGGACTGAAGTCTTGGACAAAAAGCCACCACTTGACATAACAAGAGATTACATTCCTGTGTTGGACAAAGCATTAGAAGCTGTGAAGATATACTCTGTCAGTGTCTTCAAGAGTAAAATTTGGCCTGATCTCCATCTGGGCTCCGAGGTCCCCATCCCCCAGTTTCTTCAGAGCTCCACTTGTGCTGAAATTGCTTTCCTAGGATTAGGAAGAATTCTTTTGCTGGGAGGATGGAGACTGCAGGTTGCAATTTGAGGAAACAGAAAACGTGCACAGCAAAGCTCAAACACAACTCCTGAGCCCTCCAGACTGAACCACACCAAGAGAGGGAACTTTAAGGGAAATGGGTGTAATAAGCAAAAAGAGCTCATTCCAATCAGCTGCGCACACACACACTGAAAACTTCTGCCAAGCATCACAAACAATGCTGTGATGATTGAGTCTGCAGATGTACAAAATGGCAATTTAGAAGAACTGCACACCAATGCTACAGTACCTGGCTGGTTTGTGGCTTCTAAAAGCACAGCACATGTGGAAAAACAATCATAGTGATGGATTAGGACAGGAAAGGAAAGTGAGCTTTGAGAACTCCAGAATGCTCTTATGGAATAAAGGAAATATGACATGAGATATATATGCTATCTGTGAAAACTGTTAATGGATCTTCCCTCTAAATTACAGCTTCCTGCAGGGTTTTAAGAAGGCAATGAATTGCCTCAGTCTCTTCAAATCTCATTTTAAAATCTAAGGAAGCAAGGGGCAGTGGAAAAGCAGAGTTAGATAAGGCAATACTGAACTTAAAGCTATTTGCACACTGCCAGCCCTGTTCTAACCAAGGGCCGAAGCCTGCTCGCACAAGAGCCAAGTGGGCTGTTGCCATTGACCTATAGGGAGAGCATTCCCACAGGCACTGTCACATTGTTAATGTAGAAAGATAAGGTAGAGTTACTTGTCAAGCTTTTCTGTGTTCTGACGCCAGTGAGTCATATCCTTTCTCCATCTCAAATTCTCTTGACTTCCAAAAGCACTCCCAGAAGGACTTCTCTCTGCAGGATAATATCAAAACAACAGTGGTCATCTAATCCTATTTGGTTTACATGGGTAGCAACTCTAGGTTTGTTCATAAGGGACAGCAAACTGTGACTTCTTAGAGCCCAAGGCTGTGGCACTTGCCCAAGATGTTTACATGGCCCCTAATTCTGTCACTGCTGAGTGACATAAAAGGCAACTTCACTTGCAGCTATCCATATGCCAGCTCACTACAGAGCTAATGGAGAGACTGTGGAGATACTCACATGCACCAGGATGCCTGTGGCAGAGTAGGAGACAAAACCACTATTCTGATTCTTACCCTAATCCCTGTGCCACCCTTCCCCCCAAACAACAGGAGCAGCAGAGATAATCAGAAGGTGTTTGTTACCCCCACAGCTGGCTATTTCAAGCCTCATTAAGTTAGCAGAAATATCCAGGTATTTTCAGAGCAAGACCAGGCAGCCTGTTTTCTGCTGTGACTCTTGCACAAGACACACCAGAAGGTGGTTCTGAAAGATGCTACACTGGAAGAAGCTCAGGCAAGAACACCCCATAAATGAGATATGATCATGTGTACACAAAAGCAATCCAGTAACAAATAAATTGCCTGTAGATGGAACTTGGGGAAAGTGTAGGGATTTTGCAGCCCCAGAGAAGCATGCTGCAAACTGCAGCTTTTTATAGGGGCTTCTTTGCCTGAATATCTTGATGCGTAGTACCCCAAACCACAGATGGGTGCAAGAAAGAAGACTTATTTACTCACCTAGCTGTCCTCTGCTTCTTCGGACCATTTCCTGCCTTGCCCCTATACTTCCCAAAATAGCTTCTTCAAGTTTGGCTCTCATGTCTTTTGACTTCTTGAATGTCAGACTGTTCATTCTTTCAAATACTTTCTTGCCCTGCAAGTTTCAAATGAGAGCATCAGGGAAGATTCTTTCAATCTGGGGCATTTCTTAACATGAACAACTCAAAATATCTTTCCTGTCTAATGACATTCAGAAAGAAGGGAATACATGTTCAGTTGCTTGCTAGCTAATCTACCCAGACTTCAACACTCTTACGGGAAACTCTTTTTGCTGATAGCAAGCAAAATGACCAAGAGCTATGATCCCTTTTCCCTGCATAAGTTCCCAGATGAGTGGCAAGCCGGACAAACTGCTTAAGAAGTGAAACAAGGCACAGACACTTGTATGGCTGAAAAGTAAACATGGATAAGGCTAGAGACTGCACAGAGACGTGCTCAGCCTTGGGATTCTGAATACAGGAAATACTTAGGAGAGAGCAGGAAATGCCTTTCTGCAGTCGTGTAAAGGATGAGAGTGCAAAGGTCCTTGGCAAGCCCCAGAAGGAACTTCAGGAGGTTTACAGAGTACACCAGTACCTTGTATTCAAAGCAGGATACACAAAGATAAAGCAAATCCAGCAGGCGATTGAGCTGCAACACTGACAGGTCTGTGAACCACTTCTGCAAGACACTTTCATCTGCGTTCTTGAGCACCCACAGGAGACAGATTAGAAGGCTGCGGCTGGACTCTGTTGAGAAGGTGGAGTGCTGCCTGCCACTCTAAAACAGACAGGTCAAGACATTTGCCACACTGTATTTCACATCCAAACACTTCAATCATCACTAAAAGGTTCTACAGCAGCTACCACCCCAGCCTAAACCATTACCAGGTAGGAACAGAAGGTGAATAGATGTTTTTCACTAAGAAGCAGAAGAAACACATTTCTCTTTCTCAACCCAACAGCTCAGTGGAGCTCACAGACAGTGAAGCCACAAGAGTGAGGCAGCAGTTTGAACCAGTTATATGAATGTATTTCTCTTCAGGCAGCAAATACCCACTTTCCTCAAGATGCCTTTAATAACCCCCAGCAGATTAACAATTAAGCAAAGGGGCTCCATGCATTATCCCATGTATGTATCAGGGTGTGTTAAGACCCATCAAAATGGGGTTCTGATGCCAGAGTAAAGGGAGAAGGAGAGAGAAATGGATTGGCCTGTCTGCTGTCAGGATGAGGAGGAGTTCCTCTCAGTGCGGAAAACAGGAGAAAGGGCCCACTGATGTCTTCAGCTGGGTGGGATTTGGATGTGGTAGGAATTTCTGCTCAGGATTTAGAGCTAATAATGACCATTTCACTTCACAGAGCTTCTATTGGATTGTTTCAGAAGGAGGGAATCTTTACCAGAGAACAGAACAATTCCAGTTTCAGAGGTCTGCTGAGTTTTATCCCTCCCTGGCACTTCTTAAATCATCTCTGAAACTGGCACAACAACGCACAAACGTGACTTTTTCCCCTTGCCATTCATCCCCTGCCTTCTTGTGTAACACCCAGCTGCACACTGATACAAGGCCCTATCACTCACTGATCAGCCCCACAGGACCTGCATGTGTAAATATCTGCCTGTTGACACAGACTGAGGGTCAAGGCATAGGGAAAGGTGGCTTTGTACCGATGAGGTGAGTAGGAAACTGCTGGGCCGGGTGAGCTGAGGGACCGACGTTCCTGCGATGGCCATGGCGACTGTCTGGCTTATCATGCTTCCACCTTCGCTCTCGTAATCATCGACAGCAACGCAGCTCGGCCTCCCTCGCTGATTGTGGCTCTCTGTCAAGAAACATGGGCACCTGGTCAATCCCAAACTCAACAGGACTTATACTGGAGGTCACACAAAGCAAACAACAGTTTTCAAATGCCACCTACACAACCTCAGTATCTAGAACCCTTCTCAAAATAGACCTTTTGTCCCTTTGAACACTTCACTCTTTTCTTGCATCCTTCTTGTGATATTAAACTCAAAGGATGTAAGAGACAACTATTCCAGACTGGACTGCCCACCCTGATTTGAAGTAACCCACCTCTGCTGCTCTTCAGGACATTTTGTAAAGCACCCCTGAAATGATCTGCTGATGAAGCAAATGCTAAGGAGGAAGAGGAACTCTGCTTATCCTTTGGAATTATGGGAACTGTACAGTACATGGGATGGCTTTTTAAGCTGGTGAGACAGAGATTGACTGGCTACACATAGAGAGTAGCCAGCCAGATTTAGACTAGAATGAATTGCTAGTTTTCAATTCATGCAAATAAGTGGGCAAATGTGGATTTTAAGCATTAACAGTCATGGAAGATGCATTTTCCAAGTGCAGTTTGGGAAACAGGAAAACATTTCTTAGGAAATAACTATGAAAACATGTCAAAGTTATAACTCAGAAACGAACACAATCTCATCCAACAGCAAAGGGGTCTGTGCCTCCATTTCAGAACCCAAACACTCAAGTCGAGTGAGCAGATGAACATCTATTCAAATCAGAGAATATACAATACCTGTAAAGTCATAAAGCTGAGGCACGGTCTCCATGATCACGCCAATCAGAGGTAGATACAGCATTGCCACCCGGGCCTTTACCTGTGGGTCAGCGTACCGCGGGTCCGAGTCGTGACTGGACAGTAAGTTGTGTACCATATTGATGACTTTCTTATGCAATCCAAATAAACTGGTAAAGGAGAGTTGGGTCACACAGATTAGTTAATCCCTTCAAAGCAAACTATACTTTGTAACTAAGGGGCTTCTTTTTCTAAAGAAGAAACCCCTGGTTTTTATTTTTAACTCCAGGTAAGCTGCCAGGACACGTGTTTTTGGATCTCCTGTGCAGTTTACAAATGCTAAAAGGCCATACAAAACGTACCCAAATATCTTGCAGAGGTGCACATATAATGTGAATGCTCTCCATATTTCCTATACAAACCAAAGTCCCAGCTACTGTGTCTACTAAAGACCATCAGGAGAACTTAGGGAATATGGAAAACAGAGAGAGAAACTTGAGAGCAGGTTTAGTGGAGCTATTTGTTGTGGGGTTTTTTGCCTCTTTTAAACACCATTTACAGAGGGAAAAGCCCTTCTAAGACAGAATATTGCTTTTATCTAATGGCCAAGAAGTTCCTGTTTCAGTTCCCTGATCCCACATGCAATTATTCAATCAAAACAGTAGGCTAATGATCCATCATTCTACATAAAAGTGACAAAGGAATCAAGGAGTAGAAGGAAAACCAGTGAGAAATGGCCTCCCTCATTATGAAGATGCAAACGATGGCAGGGCTGAAGCACCATCCCCTTCTGCAGGACACCCTGCACGAACCCATTCATGCCCTGAGAACCAAAACTCCCCATGATCTCTCAAGAACTCACTCTGCTCATTTCAATTCCCTCAGCCAACACCGAGGCAAAACTCCCTCAGAGCAAATAGCAGGTATCTGGGTAGCTATTTGCTTCTGTAGGCAAACCAGGCCAAGAAGACAACTTTACCCCATGCATGAAGCAGCCAAGGAAGCTCATACATTATGCATTAGCAAAACATAAGCTTCAATGTTCAGACCTGAGGTATTAAAACAAGTGCTGAATTTCAGGCAGTATTCACTTTACCTGGAAAGTAGAGTTGAGTTCTGGTTAAAAAATGAGGAGAGGCTTTGACTGGATTGTTGAAGGTTTAAAATGATTTAAAAGATAGCAGTATGGGTTAGGAGGACATTAGCTACATGTAGCTACACGTCTTTCCTGGGTTTTTTAATCAAGCCATAATGAAATCCTACAATTGCTTGTGTGTGTAATTAGTGAGACCCTTAACAATGAGGAAGGAAATGCTTATTTAAGTGACTGGTTCCTTCAGATTAAGGATGAAGAAAAGACTTTGTATCAGTTTGAAAGAGTGGCACCTACGTTGTGTTTCTAACAGTTCAAGGGAAACTATCCTGCACGCCATAGAAATGCATGTAGGGAAAGCACATCCAAACAAAGCAGTGTAATTCAAACCTAGGGCTACATGGTTTTCCTTTTCACTTTTCCAGACCAAAGCAGGTACTGTGCTCGATTAATCCATAGCAAAGAGGAGGAAATATGGCCCACTAACCTTTCTGGCTGATAATGCAATGAATTGATCTTGGTGCCTTCCAGCCATCCCCTCTGTAATCCCTGGCCTGGATTTGTGTGAACAGTGCACACTTTTGGTAAACTGACTTTTGTCACTGAATACTGAGAGCCAAATACTGATCTTCTCACTTCTGTCCACTAACATCAGCCAATATGGGCAACATGGGCACTATGAAACGAGCAATATGGGACAATAACCTGGTCACACAGCACTGTCTGCAGAGACAACCTGCTGAGGGTCTAGCTGCTTGGACTCACTCTCTGGAATGGTCACATTCAGCTGGCTTCCTTCATCTGCACGTTGTGCTGGCTTTTAGACTGTGAGTGCTCTGCAGGAGGACTGTAACATTCCGTGATACTGTACTGTACCTAGCATAGAGGGATCCATCTAACACACCACATGGGCACTGCAGTCATTTCTGTCCAACTCAATCCAAAGAGTTCTTATAAAATGGGTGACCTAGAATCTAACATAATTTGCTAATGGAGCAAAAAGAGCAAGGACAGAACGCATTTAAGGCTTAAGGTAAAGCTCTAACACAATAAGCAACTTAGATGGACATCCCTCTCAAGTCCTACCATAGCATAATGCAACTGGGAATGACTGGGACTTCTTCCAATGGTGGCCAAAACATTTTCAGGGGAGGCATGTCTGAACCCTCTAATAATAACCTGCTGATGATACTTTATGAGTCTTCATATACAAGGGAAAGGCAGATCTGAACAGACTGGTTTACTTTATACAGGGAATCTACCAGGGCAAATGCAGAAGGATGAAGCCTGAGAACAGCTAATAAACTGCAAACTACAGGTCACTGTGGGAAACATTAAAACCCAAATGCAATACTGGTATAAACCTCCACTACAGTTAAGGAGCTTTGATCAAAATGTATCTCCAGAGCTGAACTGGCATAAAGGGGTTTCTCTGTCTAGATAAGGTTTGAGAGAGGACCTGCCTCTCCAGTGGACACCAGCAAGATCACACTGATAACTCCTTTGTGCAGCTGGGCAGGGATTACTGACCTGGTCCAAGCTTAAGTGCTGAGAATAGCAAGGTGAGAGAGCTCAAGAGGCAGGTAGAACAGAAAGTTTGTGAAAAACAAGGGCAGATATAGTCAGAGATAGGATCTGATTTCTACCCAACAAGCAGGACGCTCCTATGCTACAAAAAGCATTTCTGCAGACAGCATATATGGGTAAAGACCTGCTGCCTTTTCCATTTCAGGGCAAACAAATGGGACTGCAGTATGCTATGTACATATAAGGAAAATATTCTAACTTATGGCATCACTTTCTTCTCCAACAGGAAACAGAACGAACGTTTAACTCCTGAGTCCTCTTGGTAAAGGGGCAGAATTAACCATGAATCATTAGCATTTGTCCACTCAGCTGACGTTTCTGAGTCCACCCTGAGAAAAATGCCTCTGAGAGAACTTAGGCCTGTGGAAGCAATCAATAATTTCCATTGGAACCCACTTTATAGAGGCAAGGCAGAATACAGCCCTGAATAACACAAGTAACAGCCTCGATGGCAGGACTACAGGATACACTCCTACTTCAGAAAACTATTTGCTGTGCAAGCCAGGCAAGTCACCGACAAACTCTGCATGCTTGACTCTTATTTGTCTATTTATGTAATCCACAGGGGCCTCATTAATGCATCATTTATGTTTAAAAAGAACCGGGAAGACTACAGGCAAAATACATTGCAACATTTAAAAGCACCAGCAACAGAGACTTCCTAAATGTTGACAACTATTTTCTTGCTATAATTGAGAAAAGCTATTTTCCTCTTATGAGCTCCAGCAGTGCCCATGTGGCAGCTGGAGGCTGCAGTAGAAACCTCTTTCCCTTCTTCTCAGCTGGAAAAGCGTGACTGAAATCACATTTACAGAGGCAGGGCTAAGGAAGTAACGAGCAGGAGGAACAGGGAGAAAGAGGACTCTTAAGGAGCTGGATTCTTATCCTCTCAGCTCACGAATTTAACTCAATTCTGACCATGTCAGAACTTGCTTCTCATCCACCATTTGCTTGGAATTACAGAAAACTGTTGGGAAAAGACAAAACAAACTGTAAAGATTTACCCTTCTGCATCAGGATCTAAAATGACAGCCAGTTCTGTTAACACAAGCCCAGCTAAGTAATGCTGCTGGCGGAAAGGCACAGACAGTTCAAACATATTTGCAATCTTCTGGTCTTGGACAGTTGTGGAGAACCCAGAGCTCTGTGAAAAGAAACCAAGTTTCAGAGGTTGCACAATGAGGCGCCTCGGAACACGCAGGCAAAGCTTATGAAATACATTACAAGCAGTATCCAGAATGAAAGACAACCTCACATAGACTCCCTTTCTTGTTTGGATCCAGGCACATCTATTTACACTACATCTGAGCTCACTAACTCTTCTATTAATTCTGTTTGTTGTTATTGCCTTGCCACCCATGGAAGCAGTCTTAGGGAAGTTAAGCCAAATAACCTTTAAAAGTGGATTAGTTGAACTTAGGAGGGATGCTCTTATTTAGGCTAAAGAAGGCTTTAATTTGATTTCGTTTACGTGATTTTGCAACTAATTGATCCACTCGAGTAACACACTTGCTAATTCAAATGACTTCTCCTGAGCAGGCTACAACTAAGTTTCAGTATGCTGGAAAGACCCTTGTGTTGTAAGAAATGGGTAACAATGGACAAAGTATTTTCTTCAATGGCTCATTTATGTTCATGTATTTGTCCAGTATAGGAGAGGACTAGGCTCCTAAGGACAGTGTGATACCGGGACAGGGATATAGGACAGGGATATTTTACAATAATAAAAGGAGTCAAAACCTGTGTATCAGGAAAAAGTAATTATTAAATAAACACTTAAAGAAAAATATTAGCAAAGAGAGACTGAAAATTGAAGTGATACCACAACGATTTAAGTGTCAGAGCAAAGCTCAGCTTGCATTTCCACAAAGGATCCTCAACACAGCGTACCTGAGAGGTTGCTGAAGACACAGATGGTGATGGAGATGCAGGTGGTGTGAGCAAGCTGCAGGGTAAATTCAAGGTGACGTAGTGTTCATGGCTGCAAATGATGCGAAGGAAGTCCAGCCTCAAAGATGCCAGACTACTTGGATTTGTTAAGGAATACAGCTTTGAAGACACCTGCAAGTTTAGCCCATAAAACTGCAGTTAGTTCCAAAAGACAATATAAATGCAGCACGAGCCCCCTGTCCCACCACTGCTCTCCAAAGCCAGAACTAAAAAGCTTGATATCACTAAATGATCACATCCACATCACTTCTTTGTGCTACAGATTAAACTTCTGTGTGCAAGAGACATCAACATCCCAGCGAATGCCATATATATCAATACAAGATGTATATAATAGCTGTACTTCTGTAAGCAAATGAAGAACTAGGTACTTCACGTATGATATCCACATCTATTGATTTCAACAGGGAGCTGTGAAAAGCAGGACCACACTGTGATGCTTTAACAGGTCAAAGATGCAAGTTGGCTAATATACAGTAAGCAACAAAGCTCAAACAGATGCTATTACTGTTCTTGCCCCTTATATAAAAGGTTATAGACTCTAAGCCTAAGCTCGTGATACCTCGTCATCTCCTTCCTGCACAGTGTCAGCACAGATGTTTGCAGTCAAATGAAGCTGGTTCAGGGTGATTTCCCTGCCACAACACTGCAAGTAAGTTTCCTAACAAATAACATAGGAACCCTCCTTCTCACTGCAGGGGAGACCTTGCATCTTCAGAAGGCTGGAAGGGGGGCTTGGTGCTCAATATGATCACAAAGGGTCTTGGCAGACGCACTGACAAACCATGACAGTGTGAGCTCCCTCACCAAACCTCCTACTTATTTTGATGAAGTTACTGTGAACACAGTGAGCAGAGGGAATAATTCTTCCTTCCTGCTGCACATCCATTCGCTCAAGGGAGTTACTCCTAATTCACGTTTAAGAGAGCAATCAGAAAGGCTTAAACTCTAAATCACCACTGAGAATGCCTTGCTAGCTCTAAAAAGACCTCAACAGCAGAATTCTGTGTCCACACTTTACTGTCTGTCCAACAAAAGGTAGAATAATACACTAGGCTACGGTTCACAGTGAAGTCATGATATTTATCTGCATTCACCTGTTTGTAGCAGGTCTTAATAAGAGCAAAAACAAATCCTCTGTCCATAATAGACAACAGGTCATTGAGGAAAAATGCCAGACTGGTGTTGAGCCTTTCGACCATTTCTGTATCCTAGAGAGAAGGAAGAGGAAAATGGGAAAGAAAATGAAGAAGAGCACACTGTTATGTTTTCAATTCCCGGTGTAGGCACCAGTGAACACACAGGAGATGTGGAGCTCTTACTGAGCTCAGTTCACTTCAATTGTTTGCCGTTACCTTCTGAAACCGAGAGACTATATCACCAGCAATTGTGCTGACCAAAGCAGTTACATCATCCATGAAGCGCTCAGGAAAACGATTCTTTCTTGGCGCATCCAGTTTGTCAGCAAAATACAAATGATGCACCATGCTCTTCACCTATAGAGATATAAATTACAACCAAGGCACTCGCAGCTGTTGCTGTCTGTGGTTTAAACTAGGAACTGTAAGACAATGATAAGCAAGGCGTTTCCAGGTTGCTCACCATCAGCTCGAAGAAGAACCAGGCTTGCTGCAGGGCTGCCTCCCGCACACTCCCACTGCATACAACCCATTGTAAGGCCAGCTCCTCATGAAAAAGCTACAGAGATTCAAATCCAGAGTTAGCCCGAGCCTCGACACCAGCTCACAAAACAATCTGCATGAGAAATGGTAGCACGATCCATGGCAAGTATGGCAAACAATGAGGTTAAGCAAAATAACTGGGAACATGACAGCAGTGGTGGCAACCCTTAAAGAAATCCCCAACTAACAATGAAGGATGATGTGATGATATGTGATGAGAGAAACGTTTCACAGCATCTTGCTCCGAAATTGGATTTTGAGTGTCAAAAGAATTTTCCACCACCCCCCAAAACGTTTGGTGCTCAAATTAGTTTAGTTTAAAATTCTACCTTTCTGCCTGGTCTGATTTTTGCAGGAAAAAAGGAGTAAAAAGTGGACATATAAAGCGATTTGTATAAAGATGTATATTTACTGTGAGAAAGGACTTAAAACAGCAAGAAAGAAACACGGGGCCAAGAAACAGCTTTTGGACTCCTTTCCTTAGGAAGACCAACCCACAGACTGGATGTTTGATTACATTTGCATTACCCAAGACAGGCAATTTGCCTTTCTGACATTGTTTAGTAGGATCTCATCTCCTGTAAAGGAGTGCACTTTCAAAGGAACTCCCATTCACTCCCTGGATTAACGCCTGCATACCTGAGTTCAGCACACAGCCGTAATGCTAGCCATCACATTATGATTTTGCACACAAGAATGTGTCATTTACATGTCTAGACAGTGCTATTCATATTTTTTGAAAGCCAGTAATAAACCAGCTCCAAACACTATGGCCATTAAATCAGACAAACTACTCCTGATCATTTTATTCTTCCCAATCCAGCTCTGTCAGAATACTCCATATTCACTACAGCCTGGATATTCAGAGGTGCTAAGCAACAGCAGTTCCTAATGACCTCAGACAAAAACCAGGCTATAAATGAAAGAATAGATTGCATCATGCTTTCAGAATGACTTGACCTCCCTGCCCCACAAGATCAATTGTCTTCACTGAAATCTACCTTTTTAGTTGGTAACCGTCCTGTTAATGTTTGTAAGAAACTTGACGTCTCAGTGTGCGAAGACATACGATTACAACTTCGATCCGTAGCCTACGGAGTGGAGATGAATGAATGATGACAGGACATTAAAGTTTGCTGTGGATGGGTTTTGCAGCTCAAGGACAACGTACGTTTACAAAAATACTGTTCCAACTGTAGGCTTTTACTGCCTTTACACCTTTTTTATGCATTCTCAAACACTTATTAATTTACAGATTTGGTCTGAACAAAATGACAGTACTTTTTACTGTTTCAAGACATACAGGCTATTTAAGTAACTGCATGTTCTTATGCACAAAGATTACTTAATGCTGCAAAGCATGAAACTTTTCCATCATTGCATTTTATCAGCATGCATACGTCAAGGAGGTAAAACTTGGAATTTCAGTCCATACCTCTCAAGCTACCAGAGACCAAGCACATGGGGATGTACCCCACAGCGACACTGCTACTGGCACAGGGAATAAGGAAATCACTGAGGTTCTCTTTCTGATAGAAATCAATTGCCACGGGTGCATGTGGACTCAGACTGGGTATTACTGGAATTCTGATGCACTTGAAAGGAGGTACAGTTGAGAGGTACGTTCAAGGCAACCATGCAGTGGAAAGCAGCAGGCAAATCGGGGCTAAATAACTTTCTGACTGAAGCTGCTATAAAGTTTTCATACTTTGCAACACAGAACAGATACAATTGGCCCTAGCACGTCACTGCCTGCATCATTCAGATTTACATGTTTGAAGAGAGCATTTTACATGTGGCAATCAATTTTGGCTCAACAATATTCCACTCAAACAGTCATGAAGGATTACTTGATGATGGATACTAAATGCTTGATGAGAATGGTGAAATGGTTCGCAACATCAAAAGAAATGGCAAACATGGACAAAACTATGAAGCTGTGATTAATGTTCCCACTTAGAAATGTGCTCCACCTGAAGCTGAAACTAGTGTTAGAGAGAGAGAAAAGAAAAGAAAAGCAGTCACAGCATTTACATTTCACAGACCAGCAACCACTGAAATGAAAGAAGGGGACACGTCCACATGTTTGGAGGGGTTTCATGCAGTGTGGGGAGGTGGTGGGGGAGAAGATGCTAAATTAGAAAAGAAAACTCACAAAGTTTTCGAGGAATAAAGAAATAATTAAAAACACACACAAAAAAAGGCACCAAACCACCAAAATGGGAGTAAACACCGAAAGGAAGATATTCTACAGGGAAACATTGGGGAGAACAAAGCCAGAAAAACCTCTACCGAAGACACCACCTGTGTTGACTCTGCACTTGGGCTGGGGTTGGATCCCCATGGGACTGCTTTTGGACCACCAGTGTTTACCCAGGAATTGGAGCGGTCTAAACCCTGGGCATGTAATAGAAAGCAGTTGGGAAAGGAAAGAAATATTACATGTTGCATGCCATACAGTAGTCAAAGCTTAGTCCTTAAAAGCAATCAAACCGGATACACTGCAAACACATCATCAGTTAGCACTGTTAAAGCAGCCTGAGTTCTCAGGTGTCAGTGGAGATGTTTTAGTCCAGAGGATTATTTTATATCTCATCACACACATATACACTGTCGACAGCTCTGGTCCAACCTGCCCTATCTGTAATGCTTGACATTAAAAAACTATCTTCCTCATGAAAAACCCTACTCTTCCTTTAATCAGATTAAACCCATTCACTGCAGGAGATGGAGCCAGCCTGGATACACAGTGTGGCTGAGGAAAACTGGTGCACAAACGTGAACACCATAAAGGATGCTCTCTGAGGTTTCCAGCACTTTTAGGGTGGGCTGCTTGTTACAGTTTATAAGCTCTACAACTCTTATGGAAATGCTGAGGAACTCTGGAGAGACCGAGTAGCAGCTCTCACAGGGTTTCCTGCTCATGGAATAAAACCCGGCATCGCTGGTAGAATAACCTTGTGAACAACATTTCACATGGACACTGGGGATTTCCTCTGGGCAGTGTGGCCAATACAGGAAAGAGCACATACCTTTTCTGGGACCATTCTGTTTTGCCAAGCAAATTATCTGACAAATCATCCTGCTTTTTAAGAGCTCAATCTAGTTTGTATTCCAATCTCTACTCCTGCAATGGATCGTATGGGCAAGGTTACCATGGATCCCTCTTCTCTTTCTGCTTCCTTTTTCTCTCAAGACACTCATAAAGAGGGAAAGTTAAAATTTAAAGTTAAGTTGTTTAAGCCAGGTTGGACACAGGGGCTTGGAGCAAGCTGCTCCAGTGGAAGGGGTCCCTGCCCGTGGCAGGGGTTGGAGCTGGAGGAGCTTTAAG
This sequence comes from Agapornis roseicollis, assembly GCA_002631895.1. Taxonomy (NCBI): domain Eukaryota; kingdom Metazoa; phylum Chordata; class Aves; order Psittaciformes; family Psittacidae; genus Agapornis; species Agapornis roseicollis. Next base: position 43,036 of record NDXB01005711.1, on the reverse strand, counting down.
GTCCCTTCCAACCCAAACCAGTCTTGGGATTCTATGATACATTGTCAGGCAGGCTGCTCCCAAGTCAGGACCATTCAGCAGGATGCACTGAACTTTCCTGGTTCCAGGAACCAGCTCTGATGAAGGCAGATTTGCAATGCCACAACTCAATATCAATTCCTTATAAATTCCACAGATTTGTTTCAACCCTCACATGACTGAGAGTATTTTCATCGTAGTTCCTGTGCCAACTGAGGGCTTTTCCCCAATGCCTGAAGCAAAGACGAAGCCCATTTCATCACAGTGCTTATCATCTGCTGCAAAGCCCACCAAGCCTAACAATCTATTTCTTGCTGCAAAGAAAAATCCACCTCAAGGTTGAGCCCAGTGTGAGGGCTGTAACCCGGGATTCAAACCATTAATCCACTGAGCTCTCCTCTATGCAGAGTACAGAGATGCTGTAATTTTGCTTAAGATGTCCAATAAAAAAAACACTGAACAGATATGAGGAGAGTGCTTTAATCTCAATTACTTTTTAGAAGAAATAAATCAAAGCTTTCTGCCCTGCTCAGACCCATAAACATGTTTTATTTTGCTCACACTGAATTAAAGTCAAAAGGACTTTGCAGAATGCTGAACTAAGCTCATGTTTTGTAATATCAAGTCTGATTCTGAAAACGCCTTTCTCACACTCACATTTCTGCTCACAGGGTTTCTAATCATGTCACTTAGGTTCTGAGGCTAAAGGTATACATACACTGTGTTTGCAGAAGTACAAGTCATGTTGTAAACATTTGAAAAGGGAAAGACTCCTTGCTCTTTGGCGAATAAAAGAGCACAAGAGCTTCTTATTGCTTGGCAGAGACACTCAAAAGTTCACAAAAGTGCTATTAAATTCTGTTCTATCTCTGGGGTTCAACCTGCAGCTGGATCTGTGCAGGAACACAGCACACATCTGTGACAATCCACTGCTGGAGCAATGGAACTTCACAATCTTTCCCAGCACATCTCCAGCACTGCAGGAACATTCAAAGCACAAAATCGCACCATAGGTCTTTTTAGACACTTCAGTTTGCGTTAGTAGGGACTAAAATCTATGTGGCTTCAATTCACAAATGAAGGCAAAATAAGTAACAGAAATCTTCCATATCCTGTACAGGGGATCACTATTTCACTTTTCGAAATCAAGTAAGAAGCTGATAAACGGGAGACTCAAAGCACAGATAGCAATCCTATAAATATCTTACATTACAACAGAACTGGATTCTGAAACCTTCCATCCAACAACAAACCAGCCTTTGGGGTTTTTTAAAGCAGAAAGCCTCCCCTGATAGATTCTCATTTGAAGTGCAGGTTCCCAATTTGGGTAAAACAGAAATTGGAAAAACAGAATAGGAATTTTTATCTCTTTTTACTCATTTCAACATTACCAAGAAGTGTCTTTTCTATTAACAAGCAGAAATAATTCTATTCAACCATAAGTCTGTATAGTCAGACTGAGTTTAATTTCTGGTGCTCAGACTGCCATAAAGGTAACTTTTCCCTCAACAATTACTCACAGAATAGGTTTTAGTTTAAAGCCTGGAGTACATCCCTAGAAGAATATCTCTCTTCATTTTGTATTGTGACATTATTCACTAAGCCAGCACGTATTAAACTTCTGATAGCCTGTGTAAATGCCATACGCACATTAGTGCTTATGGCATTTCACAAAAGGTCAGGCTTGTTTAATTAGCAAGATACTGAAGTGGTCTTTAAAACATTTTAAGACTTTTAAGTCCAAACTTTGATGTAAAAGTAATGATTTCCCTACCCAAACTGCTTCAGCCTCTTATCTGGTGAGCAAATTATGGTGTTATTCATTTTAAATAGGTAGCTTCTTTCTGAAACTATGTTTTTCTTGCTTGTCTAAAGCCCAGGACTAACCAGCATCAAGCCTGGCTGGTCAGAATGATAGCTTTATTAACAAACTTGCTCACTGATCTTCCAAAGGATGGAATGGAACAGCTCTTTGAAAGGGCTCAGGAACTCATCTGCGCTGGAAGGTGGGAAAGCATCTCATCTTAAAGTAAGCTATTACAGTTGGGAGATTAAAAATAAGAACCCCAAACAAGCTAAGGCTTGTTTGTGAAGGGAATTGCAAACAGCAGATTCTCCCTAGCTCATCCTACCTAATTTAGGTAAAAAACTGAAGAGCTCAAACTGGGACTGTGGCAGTCCTATGTGCTTGGAAATCATCAGAGAGGGACAAGCCCTCTGCAGGACATGGATCTACTGAGCCCATAAGAGTTAAAGTAAGAGCATTACAGGTGCTCTGCACTAATGTGCTCACACTGGAAAATCACTTTTAGGTGTGAGGAGTCAGTGTGGGTGTAGATCTAGCACACCATAAATTCACACTGCAGCTCAGCTGGCTGGTCTATGGCTCACTCACTAAGCATCCAAAATCCTCCCTGGCCTATTCAGGGACTAGGGATATTCCTGCTGTGTGCAAGACACCTGCTCTGGACATGAGTGGCAGAGAAAGCATCTGAGCAGCCATTAGTGCTGAATGCAGAGGAGAAGAAAGGGTTTTGGTCTGGGAGGTAACAGTGGGATCACAGGGTGGCAGGGCAGAGGGTGTGAGGTCTGAGGAGAATAACAGAGCTGGTCAGAGGATATGGCTGCTGGCCATGTGAAAAGTGAGGTAGTAAAACCATTCTTGTCCTGCTAGTCTTGGGGAGATAAGTCCAGAAGGACTTTTGTCCCTAGCTACCACACTTGTGGAAGGAAGTAACACTGCCAGAATGGTCACCAACAAGTTAGGGAGATCAGCAACTACTTTCAAGGAGTCGAGTTTCAGTGGTGTTATCAGCAACTGCCAGAAGTCTGAGAAGGGGCCATTAGTAAGGACATATTTTCATAGGAAAATGTCACAAACACTTCCCTGTTATTTCTTTAAAGAGCAAATAAAAGATGCTGAAGTTTCTGTAAGACCCTCAGCCCTGCATGCCTACCTTACTGCCAATGATGGAGCGAACTTCATCATCCGGCGAGGTGGGGGTCCCAGATATATCTGGGTTGCTGTTGCTGAGGCTCCGTGAGCGGTTGAGGTTAAGGCTTGCTGGTCGGACAGCAGATCGAGCCATGGTGGCATAATGCACTGATCCCCCCAGGCCACCAGGACCTACGGTGGTGTACAGAATAACATCCTGGTTAGACCATCAATCAGAACCTTGATCCCATGCTGCTTTACACCGGACTGATGCAGCAAACCCTTTGGGTAACCCGTAGATCTAGCCCATAAGGAAATCTTCCCTATGCCTTCCCCTGCCTGTTTCTCCAAGGCAAGTAGAAGGGAGAAAGGGATGGGATTAAACTGCTATTTTATTCACTGATGTCTGCGAAGCAGGAAGCTCCCTGTGGATTTAGGCAGCTGGTGTGGGGTAATGCTTTTAGCCAAAGGGATATTTTCCAGACCTCAGACTTGAAAACAATCAAAGGACTGGGCACTAAGTACAAAACCTTCCCAACACCTCTCACAGGTTTTCCACTCCATGTAAGAAGCAAGTGCTGTGCACAACAGTCCTTCCAAAACCCTGTTTTCTGTGGCTGTCACTCAGACCACCTCTTCCCCCCCTGCAGATACATCCCTTGTTCTCAGCAGGGGTGGAATTAATTGCTTTCCCTCCTGTACCCAGACATGTGCTTTCAAGTATTCTGCACTCCTTTGCCAATGTTTCAATGTTTGCTGGAACTGGATAAAAGTACAGAAGTACTAGTGAGGGAGAGTGGGAAACATGACAGGCCAAGAGTGCACCACATCTGTGCAACTTGCTAAAGAAAACAAAACTAAACCACCAGATTTGTGCCATAATTTAGCCTCATGGTCTTTCATCAGCGATGCTGTTACTTAAGATTATCAAACAGTTAAATCTCTGACATGGCTAACTGTAATTAAAGTCATCTTGTAAATGGCTACACTGGATCATAAAGAAAGTTAATAGGAGGGCTTGGCAGGGAACCAGCCATGCAGTTGGAGCTCAAGAGCACCTGCCAGCAAGCAATTTCTGCTTGCTTTTATCACACTGTGACTTGAAATAAAATGAAGAAAAGAGCTACCTGGTGATGGTGAGTTGGGATAGGTATTTGGTAGGCGAAAAACATAATAAATATAGGAAGCAAGGAGGCTGTTTCTGCCATGCTGGTCCTGGTTTCCATCCAAGTTCTTGTGGAGTCTGTTTATGATTGATGCCATCGCTTCAAAAGATGCTTGGCCCAAGTTAACTGAAAGTAATGTGAGGAGTTTGGGTTAGAATGCAGCAAATCCTAAATGTGCATTTTGTCCATCTTCTAAAGATAAATGGCAAAGCTTGTTAGATTACAGCAAGCATTCCTCATCAAAACTGAGCCTATTTGAACTAGGTCTAATAAACAGCTTGACAGGAAGACAGGTGTTGCAGTGATAAGGCTCCACTTCTATTAATAACAAATTTAATGAAATTAGGCCTGATTTCTGGAATCAACCCAACTTTGGTCATCAACCACAATGGTAACAAGATCAAGTCCTTGTTTAACTGATAGGTAATATCCCTTGGATGATTATTGTGCTTTTCTCAGCTAATTGTTTCCTCCATTTAAGCCTCAGCCAAAATACAAACCGTATCCAACAGAACAATTCCATTCTGCTTCTGGAAAAAAAAATCTGTTCTAAAAAACAGCACAGAAATCTACACAATATTCTAAACAAATTAGGAATGAAGCAGACAGCAGCTGGAGACTGTAAATATTAGGCTTTTATAGACTATGCATGAATGTCCTTGATGCTCCATAGAGACAAAGTAAACCAATACAGAACAATTACAGATTAAATGATTGCTATTTTGAAAGCAGTCTTAGATACCTATATTCCACCATGTCCAAACTCAAGTTTCCTACAAAAAAGCTACTATTTTAGATACCAAGGATCTAATCCTGACTTCCACTTGGGATTTTTTGTACTGTCACAGCACAGCCCGTAACAGGGAGCACAAAGAAGGATTATTCATGCTGACAGTATCAGATCCACAGTAGCTTCAGGAACATGCAGTATCTCTATCTTCAAGATTTCCAAGCTGACCAGTAAGGTCAAAATCCTTGGTTTCTGAATGTCAGTATAGAGACACCTCAACAGGCTCCAGTGCTAAGAAACTGCTGAGCATCTAACTCATGAAAGTCAGGTCCCTTTTTGGTGCCTCTACTTGAATGCCAAATTACTAGGCATTCTTGGAAACCTCTGTATTAAATATTGCTTCTGTGTATATCACTACTCATCTGGATGCCAGCACGTTTTATTTGGAAGACACATGGTATATTAGTGGCACTAAAATAAAGCATAAAAATGGACTTTTTTATTTCTGCATAAATATGATAAAATTGGAAGTGTCAAACTTTCAGCTATATAATTCTCTATAAAACTTAAATAGAATACCTATTTGGCCTGCAATGACAGGAGGTCTTACTACCAGAAGAATCAGTTTGTCAAGCAGGAGATGAAGAAATCGCACTACCGGCTCCAGTTGAGAGGAATTTAAAGCTGAAATGCTGCTCTTCAGTTCATTTTCCAGGTTGTTTTCCATAATTCTCATGTCTCCTATTCGCACAGGGAACATGTGCTCATCCAGAGCATGGACAAGTGCAAAGAACTTGTCCAGATAAGGGTCCTACAGACAAGGAAAAAAGCCCAATAATCAGCAAGAAGCTCCAAAAGTAACTCTGCTTCCTATGGATTTGGACTTCATGGACCGAGTCTCTCCCTCATTCTTCTACCTGACTTTAATCTCACAGGATTAACAGAAACTCAGCATCTTTGAGAGCTCTGCCCTTATGTCTTATTCAACTGAAATACGTCAGAACTTGTCAGGGCAAAACTGGAGGACCCACAGACTTTGTATCCTTACTAGAACAGACAAAATGCACTAAAATCATGTTACTACTTACGGCACAAATAAAATACACAAAAACCCCATCAAAATGACACACTGGGAATTAATAAAACAAAACCTGAAATGATTAGTCAAAATGACTGTCATCTTCCTTTGCAGACCAAAGACAAGATGAAAAATACATGGAGAAACAGAAGAGACAGAAGGGAAAAGGGAAAACAGGAAAACATAGTATGTTTGGACTGTATGTTAGACCTGTTGCATTAAACACAACAGTCTGAGGTCTGAAAACACGGTTGGCCATTCACCCCCTGTGAATAAAGCCAAACTGCTCAGACTCTTAAGCAGAACTTGAATATACTCACAGCAGAATGTGGAATAACAGGTCTGCTGGCTCTGAACTGAAAATGAGATTGTAATTTCACTACAAGTGATTATTATACTCTCCACAGTATCAACTTTGACAGCATTTCAACAATCAAAAGACTATCAAAGACTATCAAACTATTACAGTGACTGCTCTTATCATTTACCTGAGTGTGGAGGGATGACACAGCAACAACTTCCACGTTGAAAACCCCTTTGTGGTTATCCACCCACTTCATCCCAGGGAGTGGAACCTGCAGGTTGAAGAAACATCATAGAATACTAGAATGGTTTGGGTTGGAAGGGACCTTTAAAGCTCATCCAGTTCCAACCCATTCCCCCTTGCCCTATCACTAGAAGAGTGAGGATGTGACAGAAAGCAGAGCCAAGGCACTTGAACAACTCACCTCTGGAGAAAGCACTGAATAAGCCTGCGGTGGTTTCTCCAATGACACAGGTAGGCAGAACTGACCAGTCTTTAACCGTCCATTTTGAAGCATTGGTATCCACTTCAATGGGAAGGAATTAGCATAAGAAAGAACAGAAACACACACTTCTTAAGGCATTCTTGAATATGGCAGGCTTGACTCTCAAACTCTGTAATGGTGTATGGGTTGAAAGTGATGTTCAGCAAACTGCAAACACATGCACTATGAACATATCCTGTGCGGAGAAACAAAGACTGAAAGATACTCACGGTGTATCCGACCGGAGTCTCCAGGGGAGTGTTTTGTTTTTGCTGACAACTCACATGGTAGAAGGTAAAAAGCAGGTGGTGGTGATCAGTTAAAGTGGCTGGAAGCTTAATCTTGATTTCCTCATGAAAATCAGGTGATCTGTGCAGAGACCAGACCCTTAACTGAGTCACCATCAACACAAACAGTGTGGTTTACTATCTTATGCTCACAATGGAATCCTTTGAGTATCTCGGGGGAAGGAAGTACATGGACTATCCCAAGGGATAAAAGCTTCACTTTCTGATCACCAAGGACTGGAAAAACTTTGTATATGCAGTTACAGTCCCCAGAAGTTGCAGCCCCCACCCCACACAGGCACTGTCACAACCCTCAGCCTGCAGGATAGGATTCTAGCCCTGTAAGAGTGTCAAAATGCTACAGCCAGATTCAGCACTCCTTAGCCCATGAAATTATTTTCCAGACCAAGTACTTCCAATTTGTAACCTAAGTCTAAAGGTTTCCAACAAAATAACAAAACCCATGCTAACACGAGTTTATAACGTAAATCTTTGTGACTACTAACTTGAAGGTTATAATTGGAGCAGCTGCTGAGTTGGGCTACATGCTTGGGACCACAGCTCCAACACAATGGTGATTTGTACCAGAGCAAACAGAAAGACTCTGGCTCCTATTCATGGCAAAACCCTAACAAGAGAACCAACTGACACTGCAGTTGTTGTGACTGCTACCCAGATAGTCACTGTTAAATGGTTAACAGAGTCACTGGGGAGTTACTCCACTTTCACACTGCTAAAACTTCCTTCGGGTGGAATCACACTATCCATATGGGGTCACGTCCTCCCTCAAGCTGCCATGTGTTTTACCTGTTGTGATACACTACAGCTGTGTATGCTTCTTTGGAAAACTCAGGACAGCTAGATTTGCCAAAGATGACCTACAAAACAGAAAGAAACCCACAGAAATCCCCTTGTAAAACCAGTAACTTATTCCATAATCCCACAGAGACATTCACAGCTCCATTCACTTGTCTGTGCAGCTCTGGACAGTTACATCTGCTTGTGCTCCTTCACTTCCATGCAACGTTTTACTTTGTCATTGAAGAGTTCATAACTTTACTAATCCCAGTTACCCAGGCACACAGATATGGCTAAAGAACTGGTAAATGGAACCACTCCTATGCAGATCCTCACCAAATGCTGATTGCTTCTGGCCCTGAACACAAGGATAACGAATACCTCTAACTTTTTTGTCATGGAAGTGAAGATGCTATTCCAAACACAAGGGTGTCCACTGCAAACATCTTAAGTTAAAATATTAGCTACTACACTGTTACTTTGCAAACTCTGTTCTGAAATACTGTAATTTCATATTCCTCTGAACGTGTGTTTTCAAATGTATTTCAAAAGAACCATGTATTTCTTTAACACAGGGATTTTACAACTGCAATGTGTACTCTGCCGTAACGGCATGCAGCATTCACATAGAGCACAAAGTACTTCACCCACCGGCATAGCATTGCTTGGGTCCTCTCCATACATGAACTGGACTTTTACAGTGATATTCCTGGCAGATCCTTGGCGGTTGGCAAAGTTAAGGCTCTGTGGATAGACATACAGCAGATTCCTGCAAGAGACAAAGGCACTGTGAGCATCCCGGTGTGAGAACGAGAGCCTTCATACCATTATTCATGCTGTTACTTAAACCTCTACAGAAACACTCAAAGTGAAGGGTTTGACATTTTCCATTAGCCAGATGGTCTTCTCTTCAATGTAAGTGCAGACCCACACAAGCAATTTGATAATGACTCTTTATTTTAGACACCAAAAATCATAGTATTTTTACAGCTATCATATTGTGAAATAGTTCCTGTTCATAAGGGCACTTGAAAAATACATCTACAAATTTACCAGTGATTCTGCAATCTAAGAAGTTCAAGTGGAAAGAAAACACATGAATAGAAGAGCACTGAAGTGTTTATTTGTTCAACATAGAGTGGCTGGTTCCTGTTAAATACCTTCCCTGTTGTGACCTGTCCTTTTCTTCTTCCTTTTAAAATCTCCTCACTTCGTGATGACTTGAGATTACACCTCTTCTTGGGAAGCAGATTAAACTAAACAGATACCTGTAGCTTTAGTGGATATGCAATCCTTGCAATGACTCACATTTAATGGTGGACACTTAGCGGTAGTTTTTGAGGACAGGTGAGGCAGACACCCCTCCTCATAGGTTTACAGACAACTCCATCCTTCCCTAGGGAAAGGGCACATTTTGGAGGCCCCTTCCAGCTCCAAGTCTACGATTACTTGAAACACAACAGTGACAAGATGCAAATTCATCAGTATTTTCCATCCTTTTAGCCCTGCTGCATCCCTGCCAACAAAGTGCAGGTTCGATTCATACACTCACAGCAAAACTGTCCACTACAAGCCCCCACCTGTGTACAGGCAAGTAATATGTACCTGCAGAAGGTCCCTTGTATGTTCTTTTAAAGACAAAAAAGACAAGCACCTGAACCATTCCACTCAAGGGACCCTTATTCAAAGGAAATACACCTTCTTTTGCCCCAAAACAAGTAAAAGTGTATGAACTATTGCATGTCTTTTGAAAGTCAGCCTGGAAATCTCCAATCCATCTCCCACACAGGCTTGCTGACCAGACCAGCACCATTCCCCCTCGCATACCCTGGCTCCTACAGCACCAAAAAGAGGAACCAAAAGGGATGCTCACTTCAGGCTACTTGGCAGCCCAATGGCTGTGTGACAGGTTCATGTTACTGCACTGCATCTGCTACAGATAAGAGACTGACATACTGTGTTTTGCCCAAACACTGAAGCAACCAGCTCTGTAACAAGCCTTGTACCTTGTAAGGTAGTAGGAAAAAGAAGTTCCTTCTCTATCCCTCTCCAGGGACTATTCAGTGAATCTGAACACAATTTGTAAGTTGTTTCCAACCGTTCTGTGTCCCAGAGAGACAACAGACAACAGATGGGCACACAAAACTGAAGTGAGGAGCACAGCAGGACAACATTTAAGCACAATAAAGCTGCTGCAGAGGGCTGGCAACAGAAGACTGAAAACAAGGACAGGAAGGCAGGAATTTGGTTGCTCCTTCAAGAGTTGCCCCTTTTTAGAGTACCCAACGCTCCTGTGCTGGGTGAGCAGCACATCACTCTCCTGCACGAGAGGCTGGAAAGCTGAGCTGTCCTAAGCTGTGGGAAATGGCACAGACTGAGCTGAGCTCTGAGGCAGAAGCTGTTCCCTGTGAGGGTGCTGAGGCGCTGGCACAGGGTGATGGCCCAGAGAAGCTGTGGCTGCCCCATCCCTGGCAGTGCTCAAGGCCAGGTTGGACACAGGGGCTCGGAGCAAGCTGCTCCAGTGGAAGGGGTCCCTGCCCATGGCAGGGGTCGGAGCTGGAGGAGCTTTTCAATCCCGTCCAGCTCAAACCATTCCATGATTCTGTGATAATGCTGGTCCCAAGGAATCCTCTAAGAGTCACTCAAGAAAAAAGGTCAGCGCCTACACAGAGCAGTCCAACTGTACAGCTCCACACGGCTATACAAGACAGCCTTATGAAGCCAGGCTCTTTTCCACCCCTCTAGGCATAGGAATATGCTTAGCTGGCATGTGGGAATGTCTTCCCTTTCAAGTCCTTCATGGTGAATTAAGTTTTGAATCCCATCCCTACTGGTCACTTTGGCTAATCAACGTGCTCTTACTATTTCAGAGGGGGCCTGTGCTGTTTCTGTGACTACTAAATTACTTTGTTCTGGCAGGAATACATTTGCGCCTTGATGTGCTTTCTAAAATGAAAATGGATATGGAAATTTACTCTAAAATGTACATTGCTCATAAAACTTTTATTAAGTATTATTAGCGCTTAAGAGAAGGATTTAATGTATTTGTGAAGCCAGGCTACAGGATCGCTATATTAAAGGCAGTCTTAGGACTGATTTACACTGAATAGCAGAGATGAACCTAAACCAAGCCTGCAGTTCTCCTACCACCTCCCCTGCTTGGGCTTGCCTGCTGGAAGCAAAGGAGACATTTCATCAGTGTGATGCCACTTTAGAAAGAGACCTACAGAAGCAGAAGTTACAGCTGATAGTACGCATCAGGCAGGGCTTTAGTTGCATTCATAACAGCAAAATGTACAGGCTGTTCCCCCATCCACGGCCCTTGAAGCCTTTGTCATGTGAAAGGCTCAGAGGGCATTTTGTTAGGAAGAAGCTCATGCTGCTTATCACAGAACCATAGAATAGTTCGAGTTGGAAAGGACCTTAAGATCATCCAGTTCCAACCCCCCTGCCATGGCAGGGACACCTCACACTAAACCAGGCCACCCAAAGCTCTGTCCAACCTGGCCCTGAGCACTGCCAGGGATGGAGCACTCACAACCTCCCTCGGCAACCCATTCCAGTGCCTCACCACCCTCACAGTAAAGAACTTATGGGTAAGTTCAGATCACAGAACCCACTGTAACACATAGGAGAGTAGGATGCTTGCTCCTGTCCAAGCAGCTTCTCTCCAGAGGGTTTCCTATTACAAGCATCTTCTTTTTGTGGAAAACTTGCATACAGAGAGGGGAAGAAATTCCCCAGCTTGCAAATCAGAATGTGACCCAAATGAAAAATCCTATTCTACCTTACCATACATAGGTAAAAGCCACAGATCTTCCTATCTACCACAAGCAAAGTTACAGGAGCCATGGAAAGAGACTGACAGCTGAAAAACTAATTAGGAACATTACAAATCCTCACTTATCTCTTGATGCCCCTGTCTGACAGCCACCCTGGGAGGCTGACTTATCAGTTTCTCCTCTGTTACCCTCCTACTATTCATTGTATCTCAAGTTCCCATCTTATTATTTGTGTGCACAAATAACAGGACTTGGTAGATTTTGCAGGACACCAGAGGTGTAACCACCATCCTCTGAGAAAAATCAGAGGCCTCTATGCAAAATGAAGGCAGAAGCTCCCTACCTGCATGGGTGAGATAAAGGCACCAAAGCTGCTGGGCTTTTAAAGGCAAAGTAAATGGTGTGGCACCGAATGTTGTCTTCAGAAATCAAGGGAACACAGCCCCAGATGTGAATTATTAACAAGCAGTAGGAAGCAAGAGGAGAGAGCAACTTTCTGGTGGGCCAAGCACCATGGGGAGGTCCCATATTAGTGTGTTCAATTCTCTATAGAAGGGATAAAGGGAGAAGAAGGGACTGACCATGACAAGAACACTGCAATGCCAACAACCATACTAAGCATATACCAGTTCAACTAAAGGACCACTGGTCCTTATGCTTCCAGGTAACATCTACATCTTGATGATAGAGTCACAGATTTCTACCAATAAAAGTTTCAGCCAGAAGCTTTAAACCCAAGGCCTTGTGTCTGGAGCTTTTATTAAAATGCTATGCAAAATGTATGCAAAGCCTATCCTATTATCTCAAACAGATCTCAAAAGTACTTTCAGCTTCATAAAATGAATTGCTAAAGTGCAAAGGCTTCCCAAGCCATGGAAATAATAGCACCAGGCCCTCCTCTAAATATTTATATAACATGATTGCAGCCATTTTGCAGACTCCTTCATAAAGGTGTTAAAACATTAAGAGCTGATCCTAATTCTTGGAGGGAATGTCTAACTATTATGAACATTTCCCTTTTCAGTAAAACTCAGAGACCTTTTTCTTTGCTTTATTCCTACTATAAAAATCATTTAAAGCCCATTTGATCTGGGTCACCCAAGTGCAGGAAAGAGCTTCAGGATCATGTTTGTTACATACGTCTTCTCTTGACTGGGCTAACAGCTCCCTGAGGCAGGATTCTCCCTTAGGGTTTCTACAGCCCCTGAATCTTATGGTTTAATCATACCAAAAGGTTTTCTCCCCTCTGCTTTCCTGTGTCCTGCTTTGCCTATGGGCTCTGTGACTGCTGTGACATCTAAGGGTGGCATTTTGTAGTGAGCTTATCACTGCCCGACTTTGTTGGCACCGCCATTAATACAGAAATATAAGAAATAGCTAAAACAAAATCCTGTAAAACCAAAGCCATTCAAACACTCTGAAGTACACTATAGAAAGTCTACCCTTTTTTTCTAATTCTGCAACCAGTTCTTCAAGTTTTGCAGCCCAAAATCATATACCAGAGGCTGGATGTAGTTTGCTATTATCGAGTAGTGCCAGGCCCAGATGCACACCATACCTAAAGTGAAACTCCATTGAGTTTCCCTACAGAAAACAAAAATCCTTCAAAAGCACAGGCTTACTGCTTACCTCAGTCTTTTAAACACTGCAAGTGTTTAATAGGGTTATCAGGTATTATGTATTTCAGCCTACCATTCAAAGTAGAAAGTACCAAACCTTTCAGAGTTGAAGCGTTAAGAACCCTAACAACTCCCCACAAAGGTACAATGTAAGTGCTGTAAATGCTGTCCAGATGCTCCACATGCCTTTTGTTTTTACCTCATCTGAACAGCTCTCCATACATTCCCATTGATATTACCAAATGCTGCAGGAAAGATGACTCAGTGCAAACACTCCAGGATGACCAGTGTCCTATGAATAACCCTGACTGCTCTAACACTTTTCCTAATGGATTTTTAGTAGGTTGCATAAACAGTGATTTGATGAGTTTCTTTAGAAAAGAATCTGAAAAAAATGCACATTTTAATGAGGCATGAAAACCTTCCACTGAACAGCTTCTCATGGACACCCCTTGCGAAAGCAGTCAATGTTGTCAAAGGCAGATCTCTAGAATAAAGCCCTATGCCATGCAGATACAAGAATTAATCATGATAAACACTCGTTATCACAATAAAATTAAGAATTAACACAATGGTTACCAGACTTTTGCACATGGAGTTAAAATAAAGGGCTGATAAAAAGGCAGGAACAAAGACTAAACTGGGTTTCATCATAGCAGAAGCCCCTGTTTAATTCTGCGTCTCTCTGCAGGCTGAGCTTCCAAACTGCATCACTAGAATACTTTTGCTTTGTTCCATTTGATAACACAGCTACCCACCTCTTCTCAATACTGCTGAGAAGCACCTGATTTAGGAATACAGCAGACTCCTCACTGGCCAAAATCAACGTAATACTTAGCCACTGAACAAGCAGCATCAACCATAATAAACCTCTAAACTCACAACACAGAATAACACAGGTAAGCAAGTGCACAACTTTCAACCTCTGAGAAACTCAAGCACAGTCACTGGTGGCTGTGGGCTGCTGTATCTCCAAGCATCAGAGAAGAAAAACATGCACAGTCCTAACTCCCTCTCATTTCTCTACACAAAATAACTTTGCTCCTGCTGTTCAAGAAATCTTAGCACTTCACTCACCTCTTGGCACTTCCTTACATCCTGAGTGTGTTCAACCTGCCAGTCTCCAATGACTGCCCTGTGCTACTTCAGAAACAAAGGGGCTATCACGATTTCATCATTGCACCAAATAGTCAGTGCAAAATAAATGATAGCAAATGGATGCACAGGTACTATAATGAAAAGCCCATAACCAAACTCCTTGCTTGCCTATAGCTTTCCAGGCTCAAACAAATCATTAAGCAAATCATTCTTCTCTGCCATTTGTTCTGCCAACAGAGAGCATTTACAGGCTAGGCTCAGCTAACTGTGGCTTTACAAGAGTCATCAACAGAGAGCCCGACAGGCATTCACTTGGCAAGAGCCATTCTTCCTGCATCTTACGTGAGCACATTTCTGACCTGATCTAATCCAGACTGCAGAGAATTGAGCAGAACCAGGTGAACACTGCAGTATCTGAATGTGTCTGTACATATCTCGGGCCTCTTCATCAATCTTCAGTTTGTCCTGAAGGGCAAAAGGACTGTCCAACTAAACCAGCTGAAGAGCTGCTTAACAACAACCTGCAAATCAACTGAGGCAAAGCCTGCTCAATCCTTGGCAGCCCCATGCACCAGGGCACAGAGCTGGTCTTGACCTCCTGTTCCCTGACTCTTTGCATAGTGCAGCCAGAGCTGGGATCTTGGGCCAGAATCCTCAAAACTCTCAGTGATCAGGGATTTCTGGATCAGCGCTTTGCTGCTTTGCCCAGGTGTTTTAGAGTTATGCTTGAGAGACAATCCCTGATTGGTCACAGCCCTTATGATGCTGTGATTTCACAAACACCCGAAATAGAGCAGAAAAAGGAAAATCACTTATCCCTTTGCCTTCACAAGTTTATTCCCTACAAGACAATTCTTGGTGCTTGGCCTCAGCAGCGTACAAGGACCTCAAAACTGTCTGCTGCAGTGGAAACATTGCAAGATGAGAAATCACTGCATTGTTTATTTTATGGGGCAGAGCTGCACCTTGAGGCTATGAAAATGCAGTGCTGCTCCCTCATACAGAATAGTGATTAATGCTTGTATTGAAGGACAATTCCCACATTTGCTTCCACTCTATGCCAGAAGATTGCCTTTCAATGAAGCTCTGTTCTCCCCAGTGCAGGGCCTGATGTCCAACACTCTCCTGCTGTTTTTCCATGCTTTATACAGATACTTTGATAATTATCCTGGTACAAAATATTCTCCATCAAAAACTGGAGATCTAAAGAACTTTCACATTATTTAATTATGAGTAATTACATAGTTACACAGGTAACTCCCCACCCATAACACAGTAGAACAGGAGTCATACTCCCCACAGTATAACTCCTGTTATACTGCATCTCAACCCTTTGAGACGCAGTATAACAACTTCAGTTATTTTCCTCTTGATGCTTGAGTATCATAGATGCATATGCACATCAACAACAAGTCCAGGGGAAGAATTACTAACTACGAAAGAATCTAGCCAAACCCTGAAAACTCCCCAAGGTACAGACTATATTATGCAGGGATTGATTTTGGTTTTTTGGATTGCTATGAGTGATTCCAGAAAAAAAAATACTTTTCATTCATACTGCAATACTGCTTGGAAAACATACATGCTTCCTTGCAGAGACCCACTGCAGAACAGAACATTTACTACAGATTACCTGTGGGCTTGCTTTATGTACTGTGAATCTTAAACAGGAAGAAGAATGGTAAGGTGAGAAATGTGAGGTATTATTTATCTCACCCACCTCTGGAAAGCAGCTCTTAAAAAATAAGTTTTATATGGTGTAAATTACTGCACAAACCTTAACATAGTAGAATCACATCCAGGCAATCTCTGGACCTAATTCCCTCTTTCTCACTTAATCTGAACTAGATGACAAGTAAATCCACTGCAGCACAATGAGTTACATCAGAAAATGGTACAAGATGCGAATCAAGTTGTGTGAATCATCTGGGAATATTCTGCCCTTCCACAGCTTATCAAGGAGCTGCACAACCTGAAATACAGCATCCAGTGCTCCTAAGTATGGTAAATCCTTTTATGCTCCCAAGGCAATATAAAGAATTATACAACACAAACAAGAAGCAATTTAGGCCCTTATCAAGATTATGACCCCAAATTAATCTATTAAAAGGTGTTGTGTGAAAACCACTATGCCATCAATAACATTTTATAACAGAAGGTCTGGCAGATGGAAAAGTTCAGAACCACCTTAATCAGCAACATGCCCATCTCTCAGTTTTATCTTCCCAGATATCAACCTGCACTCAAGAGGGGTTACATTCGTTCAAATACACACAGTTTAATGATCAACCCATTGGTTTGCCTCTTCTGAAACGAAGAGGTGTATAAATAGATCAAATTCTTCAACCCAGAACAGTCACACGGCAAAAAACTCTCAGCAAGAAAAGTCTCTGCATCCTGAACAACCAAAGAGTACCAGGAGCAGAAAAGATGAACACCATTCTGGTCTTTCTATTCACTGCCTCACTTGCTCTTTCAGCTGGAGCTGAAAAGGATTCTTCCTCCTTTGATCCTGCTTTACCTCCTGAGACAAGATCAAGATTTGCCATGTTAGATGATGTTCGAATTTTAGCCAATGGACTCCTCGAGCTTGGGCACGGTCTTAAAGACTTTGTCCATAAGACAAAGGGGCAGATGAATGACATCTTTGAAAAACTTTACATTTTTGACAGGTCCTTTTATGAGCTCTCACTGCAAACGAGTGAAATCAAAGAAGAAGAAGAACAGCTCAGACAAACTACGGCCAGACTGCAAGTTAACAATGAAGAGATAAAGAATCTCTCCCAGGAGATGAATTCGAAGATTGAAGACCTCATACAAAACAAAATCCAGCTGCAAGAGAAAGTATGGGGACTGGAAGACAAAGTCACTAAACTGGCCATTACCCAGCCTTCAATGGAAGAGACAAAGGAAATTTCTTCACTCAAAGTAAGTAGAGTTGTGAAAGCCACTGACACCTAAAGCCAAAGTAAACTGTAATGCTATTAAGGGGGAGTTATGCAATAGAAGCTCACGTTTTATCTTCCTCTTCACTGTAGTACTACTGTGTATTTTGAGAATAAATCACTGCAATAATCTTGTAAGAATCAGTGTCTTCATCTGACATACTGTTTATTTTGCAGTAAAACTCCCCAGTGAGAGAGCTGTGAAATAACTGGTCTGTCCTTTCCACTACTTTTTGCTTTAAAAAAAATCACTTTGAAGAAAAAAAGTCACTTTAAAGAAATTATTCAATAATAATGGTAAAAAATTTTTGTAATCGGGAAAATGATGTGATTTCATCATCACCTCATTGCAAATCAATGCACTAGGAACTGTCTAATTAGTATAAAAGCAGGAAGTTCAAACCTTTAAAGAGGGACATCTATAGTACCTTTATGACCTCTAGGACAAAGAACCTTGCAAGTGTTAGCATGCTTAATGTCAACAGATGCAAGTACTCAGGGGGGTATAAGGCTTCCTATGGAAAAGGAAACTGTATTTTGCAAAAGTACAAAAGGCTAAGCAACTTGTGTGAGAAAATACTGGATGTCTGTGTCAAAGCAGAACAATGAATCCAGATCTCCCAAATCCCAAGCAAATGCCTTAAATGCTGGGAACTGTTCCCTTTTTTGATCAGTGGCATAGATCTAGTTTGAATCAAGGGCCAACTTCATTGAATAAATTTAGTTTGGACATGAAAATTGAAGGAAAAAAGCAACAACAATGAAGCTCTACAAAGCTGCCAGTAGTTTGTCTTAAAAAATGGGTGTTTGCTTCAGAGACAAGTTCATCCCTTAAGGGGCAAAGCAGGCAACCCTTTAGAAAAAGTAAGGCAATGACAAATGGTTTGTGCCTCTCAACACTGGCTCCATGACAAGAGTTATGGAGGCAGCACCACTGTGAATGTCTTCTGCTGCTTCTAACCACAACCTTCCTCCTGTCCGCAGGCTTTCGTGGAGCAGCAGGACAATGACATCAAGCAGCTTCTCAAAGTTGTAGAGGACCAGCACATAGAACTCGACAGACAGCACAACCAAATACTGGAGCTGGAGGACAAGGTACCAGAACCATCTCTATTGCTCTTTCCAGAACTTGTCATCTCTCATAACACTGAAGGAGTCAATGGCTGACCATTCATTCTGGTCAGCCATCCCTCTTGTTCACAGTTGGGCGGTGTACAGGAGGGTATAAACAATTCTGACCACACACAGGTACCTTTTTGGGTAAGAGACTGCTGTGCTGCCAATCCGGGGGCTATGGCCAGAGCACACAATGACCAAGAACACAGCTTTGAAATACTGTCTAGCAACAGTGTTTTCTGACTATTTCTTTTCTTTTTTATGTACCATATCACTGTTTTCCCATTGGTCTTCTACCTCTTTCTTCTTTTCCAATATTCACTCCAGCAGAGAGCCACGTTCTGCAGTCCAACATGTGTCACCGTAACGCTGGGTATAACTGACTTGCTCACATTTAATTTATTCCTAAGAGGAGGCTATAAAAGGAAAATGCATTTCAGCCTAAGGAACTGTGGGTTCTGTGCTCTTTAGATGTTGGTATTATTTGTCTAAGTGATGTCACCTGAGGAAATAAGTTAAACCTGTTTGCCCATTAAGGGGCACCTCGTGAGAACGGGTCATTTACTCGCCTCATGAATCCTACCTTGTTTGAGCAGTGACATTCATGCGACTGAAATCCACCAGTATGGTCCTATAGTTATTTTTATGTTGTAAATTGGGTGTTCTAAAGGATTACATTCACACGGAAAATTACTCTCTGTAGGACATTGTTTGGCTTGATACATGAATCTCATCATTTCAGCGCCTTGGGAAATTAACAGCCTGTAATTATGGTTCTTTCAGCTAAACCACATTGAGCTCCAGGAACACGCAGAGAACTCCTTTGTGGAGGAGCTCACAGAACCAGAGGACACCCCCGTCCCTGTCCGCAACGCCACAGCTGTAACATACAGATCTGATGGTGAGACCTTCTCTCTTAGACGTGACTATGCAACACACTGTATTTACAGCATGCTCTGTGAACATCTTGTGCTGGGTTTTAATAGTCAAAGACTAAAAGCAAAAGACTTCATTTATATACAGTGCTCTAGGATGGAGCTAGAGCTGCTTTGGGAAAAATGCCATCATCTGCTTAGCCCCAGTATACATGTATATCTCTGGGGCAACATGGAATAACATCCAGTAATGCAGTAATCCTGTCCTCAATCCTCCTCCTCTATTCACCTCCTGTAAACACATGCTGTGATCATGCTTTTAAAGTCACTTCTGACACTGCCAATGCCTGTCTTGGAGAGCATGAACAGAGAACTAATTTACTTCACAGTGGCTAATTATAAGATTTAGAAGAGCTTTCTTTGAAGTTGAAAGGCATTTTTGAACTGCATCAATGGGAATGGTATTTATTGGGAACATTACAAGAGGCAGGAAAGACCATTTGCCAGCGTTTAGTCTTAGTTCTTACAAGCTTTCCAGAATTATCTATATTGAAACCTTGCCTAATGTATGTCCAACCTACTACAACTTGGCAGCTGCATCACCAAGCCCAAAGCAGTTTGCCCATTTCATGACATTTACTGTAAAATGAAATTACCAGAAAGATGGTTCAAGTTTTTGCTTTGGCTCTATCCTGTACAGACACTGAAGTAACAAAGCTGAATGAAAACTTCCCACATCCAAACCAAGATGTGTGATTGTCTGCTCTTTGCTTTCCTAGGTACCGCTCCTGACTGCACCGCACTTTACAACAGCGGCACGCGGTCCAGCGGTGTCTACACTATTAAGCCCAACGGCTCCGAAGCTTTCGATGTCTACTGTGAAATGAAATTTGGTAAGACACCTGTGCTAGAAATAGTCTGATTTTCACCTCTGGTTTATAAAGAGGCAATGACTTTCAATCATGTGATATAAGTTAAGTGTATTTAAAAAACCCAAGCCCCTTCAGCTATAGATAACAAAAACGGCAATTATAAATGCCCTTATATCACAACCACGAAGAGATTTCCAAATCAAAGCAAACAGTAATTTGTAAATACCTTAGTAAAAATTTGTTTCATTAACAAAACTCATTGCTTGAGACTTAAGATAGACCAAACAAAAGCATTGAGTTCTGGAGACAGGATTCCTGCATCATGTTTGGGTGAGTCAGTAGATATGTATCATACATATCCAGAATTGTCATGGACCAGAAGGCACAGCACCAACCCAAGCTTTATCTTTGTAAGGAACCCATTTCTCTGTTCCTTTTGCCTCTACCCACAGATAACACATCATATGCCCAGTTCACTGTTTGCTGGTTTTTTCACCCTGCAATGCAGCATCACACAGTGCTGCCCTGTGCGTGTCCTGCCCAGACTCCCTGCATGGTCCCTTGGCCACGGGTACCTGGAGAGCCTGGGAACAGGCTGATGCAACCATGGCAGGGCCATGTGATTTGTCTGGATGTTTAAACAGAAAGACATGGGACTGCCCTGTGCTAAAAGCTCCTTTGATTACATTTGCTGAAACTGGTAAAATGAGAGTGTAATGACCTGGTTAGGAGAAAGACCCTGCTGCAACCCCAGCATGGGCACAGCCTCCAACACTTCATACCTTCTGTGGAGGTGCCTTCCCTGCAGTCAAACACTATGAGCAGAGGGAGCCTGGCAATCTGACCAAAAGTCTGGAACTTTTCATATCTCTTTTTTATCATTTTCTCTATGTCTCTGCTTCTCATCCCTAACAAACAAATGGAGCCCAGTTAAGACAGCTTAACAAAGTCCAGTGAGNCCTTCTGTGGAGGTGCCTTCCCTGCAGTCAAACACTATGAGCAGAGGGAGCCTGGCAATCTGACCAAAAGTCTGGAACTTTTCATATCTCTTTTTTATCATTTTCTCTATGTCTCTGCTTCTCATCCCTAACAAACAAATGGAGCCCAGTTAAGACAGCTTAACTGTGAGCTGAGTTACCATGAGTGTGGCAGAGGACTCCAGAGGGGCTCCAACAGCTGCATGTTCTGCTCAGCTGTGCCCACTTGAACTTCTTCCGTGAAGATTTAAGCTAACTCATTCTACCTCAAATTTGGAGCACCCAAGAGCACACTCGTGGCCAGTTAATAAGGCCAAGACCAGGTTGGACAGGGCTTTGAGCAACCTGCTCTAATGGAAGGTGTCCCTGCACACTGCAGGAGGGTTGGAACTGGAGGAGCTTTAAGGTCTGTTCCAACTCAAACCATTCCAGGATTCTATGATTCTGAGAGTCAAACATCTGCTCTCTGTACAGCCTAAAGGCTGTGCAGCTCAGTACATGTGCACTCACGTCTTTCGCAAAATGAAGAGTAAGTGGGATTCATACAGAGCAACCTTCAATGCAAACCCATTTTCTTCTTCTCTGGTACAGAGTGAGCTCACGTAAGGGCAGCCCCAGCAATGTGGTCTGTAGGTCAGCAGCTGATGCTCTCACTTTCCATCTACTCTCTAATGCTTTAAACACTTAAGCCAGGCTTGGGACTTATTTTCCCTTCTCATTTGCAGGCAGTTCCTGGACTGTAATACAGAAGAGAGTGGATGGTACACTAGATTTCAACCAAACTTGGGATGCCTACACAAACGGCTTTGGTGACCTCAATGGTAAAAATACCTTTCTTTTGGTGTCTTTTCTTTCCATCAGTTGATTTGAGAAGCTGAATCTTCTTACTGAAATGTGTTCACATGAAAGCAAGCAAAACCAAACACCAAACCTTAGCAGTTTACCCAATTATAACACCAGAAAATGCTTACCAGAAAATGTAACTCAGTAAAACTCTGGAAGATGCACTTCCAAATGTGTTTAGAAACTTCTGCTGAACCAAAGCCAGAATGCTTTAAATGATATTTTAATTATCAGTATTCTACTATTTATAAAAGCACTTCCCAAAGCCTTTGCAATAGAGACAAGTGCAAAACCTCAGCAAATTGCTGTCACTGCCTTCTCTCAACCTTTTGGCGATCCTGCATCCCTTTAAAACCACCACACAAACTTTTCCAGCCTCAAAAGCACCTAAAAGCTGTGTGTGCTCCCCTGCACAAACACCTCCAGTGTCTCTGTGCAGTGGCCAATCCCCTCCATAGCTGGATAGGGTGAGGAAACACCCATGTTTCCCTGTTAATCATCAACTCTGAAGAATCTGTAGCACCAACTGCTGCCCAACAGCCTCCCTGTCCAGTATACCTTCCCTATTTTTCTCATACAATGAGTCTACTCTTGGTTAGACAACAGTATGACTTTCTAGGCACAGCTAAGACCAAAACCTCACCAATGTGGGCAGCAATATTGACTTACTTCCACCTCTTTTACAATAAGGAGCTGCTCTATCTCAAGCCTTTCCTACATTTTGAGACGGCAGCTCACAACTGAGGGAGACTTTCACCTGCATAGTTTGATCATATTGAATGCTCTTTGATTGGTCTTCAATGAATTCCCACATACTACACCAACAAGAAGTCACTTCTTTTCAGTGTCATCACTCTCAGCTACGTCCTACTCAGCTCTGTGCTGCATAGGCTGACATGATAAAATACAACAGGCTAAAATACAACAGGCTGCTCCTTATCTGTTAATTGTGGGAGTATTTTACTCAACCAGCTTGTCTTATATTGTTTTAAATGCCACCTGTATGTACAGCACTCGCATTCAGCTGCACTCTTTCTACATGTGGCAATTACCCATTGTGCACTGATATCTGCAGCACCAATAATAAGCTATTAATGGATATAATTTATGAAACTAATTACACCAATTATCAAGAATTCTAGCAAAAGGAAAATGCTCAAGTTAAATTCACTTTGTACACAAGGGTAATTGAAACCTCGGTTCAGTTCAGCAGCTCCTTCCTTAAGAACTACAATTACAATCAGGTTTTATGTATGTCATTTCCTTCATTCGTCACACAGTTGCAATTACACAGGTTTTAATTGTCTTGAGCTCCCTGCTAGAGTTTCATAAGAGGTGGAAAAGTTAAGAGAGAAGCTCCACTTCATTTATATCTCTTGCCTTTATTGATCACCGGTGTGCAATTAGGGAGAAGTAAACAGAAAGAATGTAGCAGGAGACCTCTGAAAAGATCAACAGTCCCCAAGACTCAAATTATTGATTTAATTAAAGCAATGAATAAATCCCTTTAAATACTACATTTTCACACCTACTACCCACAGGTTATCTGCAAAAACAAATTCAACAGCAGTGTGAGCAATATGGGGTTTAGGGGAAGTTTAGCACATAACCCCTTCCCTTCTAACTGTCTGCGTGGTGACTTCTGCCCCCTAATCTCCCCTCTGACATCTCTTGATTCTGACATTCCACAGCTTATTTGAACACACATTTTCATATACTGATATTCTAAACTAAAGGTGAATGAGCTCAAGCATGGGTTAGAAATCTGCAGACCATGGGAGGGCTCATGCCTACTTCCGTACTAACAGCATCTATTTACAACTTTGCAGAGGAATTCTGGCTTGGTCTCAACAAGACCTATTCCATTACTAAGCAAGGAGACTACATCTTACGGATTGAGCTGCAGGACTGGAAAGATAATAAACGTTACATCGAGTATGCATTCAGTTTGGGAGGCCCCGAAACAGACTACACCCTCCAGCTTTCACGGATGTTTGGGAGCATCCCCAATGCCCTGCCAGAGCAGACAGAACTGCGGTTCTCAACTGCAGACCATGAAGCAAACATCACAAGCGACTTCAACTGCCCGGAAAACTACCTAGGTATCAGTATGCTGGGGATATTAACATGGGAGTTGCTTTGCTATAGGAAGGATGGCTGTGGGTAGAATACTTTACTGGGTAGTCACTGATACTAGCCTGGCTTTAAATACAGAAAAGAGAGGGTAGCAGCATCTTTCCACTTGCAAAAGGTGGGTTTTATTGGCAGACAGCAGGGTCCTACAACAAGGCATCATCTTTCTATTTTATAGATAGGTAAAACTACAGAATAGTGAGACTGTGCAAAGGATCACCATCAGAAACAGAACTAGCAGCATCAGTTGAAATAAAACCCCAGGATGAGATTCTAAGCTATGAAGTAAAAAACCACTTCTTCCTTTGATGCCTGGTCTGGTGTGGCAGCCCTAGGTTGGACAGCTTAATCCCTCCCTGCAGTAAAAACAGAAGGCAAACTTGACTTACAACTCAATTTTGACTATAACCCAAAGTTAAGAGCAATGATTAGATGGGGCTTGGAGTAATGAAAGATGTCCCTACCTGCGGCAAGGGGTTGGAACTGGATGAGCTTTAAGGTCCCTTCCAACCCAAACCATTCTAGGATTCTATGATGAGTTTCCATTCAAAGGCAGATTTTAGCTGTTTGTCAAGTACATCCGATATAATCACCCTCAAAAGAGCAAGAGAGATGCAAGGCTGAAGATACTTCTCCTTAAAGCTAATTTGGTTAAAGGAGTTCTAAGTCTTTGATTTTCTGAAGCTTTTATGCTTTGCCAGTTTACAGCAAAAAGCAAACAATTGAAAAAGCAATTAAATGATTAAACCAGAGAATACAGAACTGCCCTCCAGACATCCTCTTCATGCAACAAACATTCTGTACATCATTCTAAGCTTGAAAATTGTTATTGTCTGAAACAATGTCGAGAGCATTACTTGGCTCCAGTGACCATAAAACAGATGGCCAATGACTTCCAAAGTGCTAAACTTTCTTTCTGAGCACAGAGTTGCTGCCAGTCCTTTGCAAGCATAACTGGGCTTATGATTTAAGCTTGTGATTAAGGACACCAGCCGATAAAAAAGACAATTTGCTTACTGAAGGCTCTTTTGCTTACTTCAGCCTCTTGTGGATGATGCAGAGATTTAACTATTTGTACCTGAGACAAATACCAGCAAATCAGAAAGTCACTTGTAGAGGGTCACATGAAACATGGAAGTGTAAAGCTAACTTCTTCAGTGTCCCAATTCAGTGGTAGCATTTGTGTGTGCAGTTTTCTCTGCACCACTACTTTGATGTGAAGCAGGTAATAACAGGGAGCACAGCATCTTTGCATTGGCCCTCAACTTGCAACTGTAAGTGGGTATATAGCTACAAGAACCATTTTGTTTGGGTAGACTGGGCAATTGTCCCTTTTGCTGGAAGATTCATGTTGAAACAGGAGCTGAGCACAGCATGTCAGCGCACAACTGACATTATAGTATTTTTCCTTAGGAGGCTGGTGGCACAGTGAATGTGAGGAAACCAACCTGAATGGGAAATACGTCACACCAAGGTCAAGAGGAAGACTAGACAGAAGGAAAGGCTTATACTGGAAGCCTAAGAAAGGAAGATACTACTTGCTGAAGTCAACCAAAATAATGATACACCCAACAGATCTAAAGAGTTTTGACTTTACTCAACCCAATGTAATTTAATCCAGAACATACATGCTGAACATTACTACATCAAAGGAGTTCATGTTATGTCTAATAACAGATGCATGTCTAAATCCATACACTGTATGGTGTATACTCCAATACATAAACCTGAGGCATTTGTGATGGTCTTACAGTAGGTCTGGTGAGTATTCCCATTCACTCGAGCCCCAGGGTCAGTGTGCTGTAACTTTCATGGAGCTTTTACCTCCATTGGATGAAACTCTCATGCCTGGGAAACAACCACCTATTCGTGTATTAGATATTATTGCTTGGAGGAATGGGTTTTCAGGCTGCTGCATTCGCTTCTGGGTTGTGCAGAAGGGAACACACAAAGTGTTTCAGTAAATGAAGTGCTGGCAAAATGCTTTGGAGGACATTTAGATATAAATCTATAGGGAAGAAAAGAAATCTTGTTTCAGAAGGTATCTAAATTTGATGTTTGGTTGATGTTATTGTGGAATGTTTCCATGAGCAAATGAAAGATGGGCAATTCCCCATTTTAGGGTTCTGTGCATTTCCAGATAAGTTTTCAGCAATGTAACTCAGGCCAGTCTTCACTGAAGCACTGTATTGTACAGCTATAGATGTGTACACACACACATCGAGCAACCTCTCAGACACCACACTTTGAAGAACTACTTAACAGCCAAGCTTCAAAGCCTACTAAAAGGAGTAAGAGCTCTTCTTGTCTGAAACAGAATCAGAGCCACCCCTTTCCAATCTTTTGGCACACCTAACTAAGAAATAAAACGAACGACCAAGAAATAAACCACTTTTCAAATAGAGAACAACTGCCTGTGGGGCAACTCCAATGGAGTCCACGCTACCAACCAACAAACCCTGGAGGCACAACCTACGTGACAGTGTTGGACTCCTGCTCCTGGAACACATTCACGTTTGTTTAACTTCAGCTGCAGAACACTGTAAAGCAGAAGGACTATTGACATGCTTGTGGATGGATGGCCATGGAACTGTTGACTGACAAAGACCCCAATTCTGCAGTTACATTGAGTCATATTGACTTGTATATCTTACTTAACTTGTATATCTTACCTAACCCTTGTACAGTATGGATTTTTTTATGTCAACATTTGCAACTATACAGAAAATAGTTCTGAACTGTAATTTAAGAGTGAAACAACAGTGAGTAGAATGTGCCAATTACAGAAAAACTGTAAAACTACTTTTACTTCTCATGGATTTAATACAAAGAAGAGATGACAGAGTGCTGCTTGTTTGTACCGGTGTGTTGTAATGTTTAATTACCTGTCAAACCTCTAACAATAAATATACATCAAAGGAATCAAGAAAAACAGATAAATAAAGCTTTTGAAAAGACACGAGATACAGAACCTGGCTACACTCTTTCTTGCAAGCTTTGCTTTGGCCTTGGGTTCAGCAGTAGCAGTCGTTTTTAACTCCTTCTTAGTAGCTGGTGCAGTGCTGTGGTTTTGACTTTCAGCCTGGGAACAGCGCTGATAACAGCGCTGATAACACCGATGTTTTTAGTTACTGCTCAGTAATGTTTAGTCTGACCAAGGACTTTGTGAGCCTCATGCTCTACTAGGGAGGAGGAGAACCCAGGAGAAAGCAGAGACAGGACACCTGACCCAAACTAGCCAAAGAGATATTCCATACCACAGCACGTCATGCCCAGGAGGTAAACTGAGAGTTACCAGGAAGGGCTGGTTCACTGCTCAGTCGGGCTGAGTATCGACGAGTGGTATTGTATTCTCTTCCCTTGTTATTTCCCTTATCATTATTATTACTGGTGGTAGCAGTAATGATTTGTGTTATACCTTAGCTACTAAACTGTTCTTATCTCAACCCATGGGAACTACATTCTTTTGATTCTCCTCCCCATCCCTCTGGAAGCAGGGGGGAAGGAAGGGGGGGAGTGAGAGAGAAACTGCATGGCTGATTTATGGCTGAGCTTAAACCATGACAGCTTTACATAAAACTGGTTCGTATTTATCTAACTTTTACAACAAGAAGTAACAGATTTGGTGAGTAAGTTCCTGAAATTACTCAGCTGAAGAAGACAATTCCACCCAGACATGTAATGAAATCTGCTTCCTGCCTGAGCTTTGTTATAGAAAGGTTACTGTTTTCCAAGATACTTTAGGAAAAGTCATAGAATCATAGAACAGTTAGGGTTGGAAAGAACCTTAAGATCATCCAGTTCCAACTCCCTGCCATGGGCAGGGACACCTCACACTAAACCATGCCACCTAAGGCTCTCTCCAACCTGGCCTTGAACACTGCCACTGCCTTGGGCAACCCATTCCAGTGCCTCACCACCCTCACAGGAAAGAACTTCTTCCTTAGATCCAATCTAAACTTCCTCTGTTTAAGTTTGAACCTGTTACCTCTTGTTCTATCACTACAGCCCCTAATGAAGAGTCCCTGGCCAGCATCCCTATAGGCCCCCTTCAGATAAGATTTCTTATCTTCCAGGTCTTGGAAGATTTTTTTTCAAGCATTGTAAATAAAGAACTGCTTTTAAGTCAAAAGGGAAATATGAACAAAGGGATTAGGCATCTTCTTCATTTCTATCCTTCTCTTTAAAGAAATAAGCCACTGGAAGTGTCAGAAAGTATTAGAACAGTAAGAGAATGACTTCAGCATACAGCCAAAGAAAAAACCTCCATAAAACTGAAAAGAATACAGCTAAATTTCACTGTGAATGTGGGGAAATGGAGAAACCCCCTCCATATTCTTGGTCACAGCCAAGTTTTAGGCAAATATATTTGTCCCTTCACATCTGTGCACTTTCTGCTGTGTCAGTGCAGACCCTTTTTGTGCCTCTGGCACAGCGGAGCAACTGATACAGCAAGTTTTGCAACAAACCTGATGACAAGAAAGGAATTTCCAGACTTGCCAGTCTCGGGCCCTGAAATGTGAAGGGTATTTCAAAATCCTGACCTGTATGTGGTGTTTGGAACATAGACATCCCTGGCAGGGAACTCCAGGATTTCTCTTGTAGGTCTAACTCGGCTGTCTGGGTAAAGTTTGACTTGAAGCAACTCTGGAGTCAGACAGTAATGAGGATTCTCTGGAGCTGGAGAGATGTCTATCTTTAATTGAGCTGTAAGAAGAAAATGATTTTATTACAATGAATAGAATTTAGACCAAAAAGCATTTTCATGCCTTGCTTGTTCAGGTTAATATCCTATATATTATTTTCATAAATAAATAAAATCATAAATTACAGCCAATGTGGATTTGTTAAAAACACAGTGAAAAATGGTATGTTTAAAGCGTTAAAAATAAAAGTGAATCAAACTGGTATCTAGGGCAACTTGGTTACCAGATAATGAGAACCAATGGAAAAGATGGATTTTAACAAGTCCAGGTTGCTGTTCTTATAAGCAAGTTGGGAAAATACAGTCTAGATAATGCTACTGTGAGGCCCAACTATTGTTAGAAACAACAGAATCACAGAATAGTTTGGGTTGGAAAGGACCTTAAGATCATCCAGTTCCAACCCCCTGCATGGGCAGGGACACCTCACACTAGACCATGTTGCCCTAGGCTCTATCCGATCTGGCCTTGAACACTGCCAGGGATGGAGTACTTACCACTTCTTTTGGCACCCTGTGCCAGTGCCTCAGCCCCCTCACAGTAATGAACTTCCTCCTTAGATCTAAGCTGAACTTCCCCTGTTTTAGTTTGAACCCATCACCCCTTGTCTCATCAGTAATACTGCCTATCAAACTATAGGGATACATCAGAAGTTGCTGAAAGCTGATCTGCACTGAGACTGCTGAGTATTTTCCTTGGCCAGTCAGGTGACAGCACTGACACCACATTTATTGGTGGTAGATGGCACTGAGGCTGGAATCATTGTAAAAAACTGGAAGCCAGGACAGTAGGAAAAGTGGCATCAGATGACTGAGGTGAAATATAAAGAGCAAAGGATTTGCATCGAGAAGAAGACAAACACATAATTGGCATGTATCATCTCTGTAGAAAAGGGCTGGGTGAGAGTAGTGACAATAAACCAATGTCCAGAAGAAGGCTACAACCATTCTAAGATACATTACTGCAGTGTCATGTGTAAAACACTGCAAATTTGTCTGCTTGACTTGGCATGAGGGCTTCAGGGGAGTAGCGTGGCCGGTTTAGAGCTTGAAGAAAAGCATGGACAGATCAGAGAAACTCTACCAGAGGGTAACAGGCTATTTTAAAATCACAGCCTTTGAGGAAGGGCAGAAAAACCCCTGGGATAGGTTAAGCTACAAAACAGAGGTGGATAAGAGTGAATTAATAACAGTATTCAAGCATTTGAAAGGCTGAGATAACTGGCCTGAGGGCATGCCAGACCATCACCAGATTAATTTGCAGCAAGGTAATTTTGCAAAGTTTTCTTAATACCTAACCTCACTCCAAGGACAGCTGCGTGCTGGAAGAGATGAACTGAGGAAGAGATAGGATTGCTGTCACTGGAGAATTTTAAGATCAGGTTAAGTAAATATTGTCAGAAATAGCACAGGTCAGGGGCCTGTTTCACTGCTGGCACCCCAGCATTTCTATTTCCCTTTCTCAAACAGAGGTGGAGTCTGTTCCTATTAACCAAGTGGGAGCCAGGAAAGAGATCTCTCAGCTAGAGAGTGGTATTTTACTCAGTGGTATTTTACAAAGGCTCCTCAGCCCCTGATGGGTTTAGGGCTTTGGGGCTTGCATCCTTACCTCACAGATAGTACTCTTAGTGTGACAGGAGTTGCATGTGCACACAGATCAGCAAAATACCTGCCCAAATGCCATCTTCAGTGCTCATGGTCTACCAGGGATTGCTGTCAATGACTTTTTAGGGGTTTTTTCACCTGCTGATTATAAGACCTGGGTGGCTACAGGGAAGGACTAACCAAATACCTTAATGCATGTGAGCCAGAAAGATCTCATTTAATACCTGTGATAGGTCTCAGTCTCCGCAGCACTGATGATGGCCGCTTCATGTCAACAAGGAACTTGTACAGATCATCGTCACTCAGGCGATCACCCTCCTGTGGGATGTTAGCAAGAAAACAGTTATCTACAACACTTAAAAGATTGTGAGAGAACGAATAAACCATCTAATACTACAGACTCTTTCCCCTGATACCAAAATGTACCTTCCCAGAACAAGGTGTTAACATTAACATGCTAAATTACAGTTCATCTCTCCATCCTTTTCCCTTCCTTTTCCCTTATTAATCATCATGACAGCTGCAGGAACTTCTAATTGAAAACCTTTTCTCTCCCCATCAATATTATCTTTTCCCAAACTGAAAATGGCTGTTAGAAGATTCCCCCCAAATACCCAATTTTTAGCAAGGATAATAGTTTGAAAAAGTATCCGTCATTCAAGTAGTGATCCCTTACTCCTTCTCTGCCTTTTCCTGGGTATGAGTCTAAAAGAGCCTCACTTCACAGAAGTGTTAAGAAATGGTGGGAAGTAGGAGTCTGTTGTCAGCTTTCCTTGTGCCACATGGTGGTAGCTCAGAACTCTGTTAATTATAGATAATGTACCTCTGCCACCCTATAAGTATACAAAAAGCAGAAGATATCTGATGACAACGGTAATAAGTCACAATATGACTAAAAAGAAGCAAATGGAAGGAGAAAAACCCTCGGTACCCAGTGGAAGAAAATGAAGGGAAGGTAAAAAAATAAAAGAAGAATCAAGCTTAAAATCCTCAATCAACATTAGGCATTAATAAAAGAAGCTGTTTGAAAGCTGTCAAGTGAAAGCAACCTCAACAAAGGGAATAAATAAAGGCTTTTGCAAATCATTATTAACTTAGTGACCAGGTTTCAACTGCTGTGTGTTACTTCTCACTTCCTACATGTTGGGTACCTACATTTCAGAACTGGATTTTATCAACACCCCAAGTGAAAGGAACTTCCTGTGCTGCTGTCACTGAGATCCCAGAGGTACCATTCACAGAGCTCAATTCCAATCATACTGAGTTTCAGGGTAGCACAGAGCACCGGAGGCATGAGTAGCCCTCCACTTCCCTGGTTTGCACCATAATAACTCAGTGCCCTTGGTGACATTTCTCCTTGTTTACACTACTTATTTAAAAGCAGACTTTGGATGGCTACCCACAGCGAAAGTGGCATGGAACCAAAACAATCAGAAAGGGGAAAAGAGAGAGTTCAACCAACTTTCAATATATAGAACCTAAATCTTTGCATTCCCAATGATTGAGAAATCAGTCCAAAAAGTAGCTGGTTATACAATAGTAAATCCCTTTTTAAACACAATGTCACAAAGGTGACATTGAAGTAACGATTTTCCTTAACTAGATGTGGCATTAAGCAAATCTTAGCAAAAATCAATGGACTGAAACCATTTTCTAAGCTTAACTAAAAATTTTATTATGTTTAATGGTGGTTTTTAATGCTTCTCAGGAAAATCCCAAGCTCTGGCTAAGAAAAGCTGCCACCCAGCAAAGCAGCACCAAAGTGACATGCTTTCCTTTCTCAGGCAATCCTGGATGTGGCCAGGGAAGTGATGCCAACCTCAAACCACATTGATGAACCTGGTTCTGATGAAACTGCTGATGTTTCAATGGATTGTCTTATCACCCAATGAAACCAAAGGAGTCCCATGACCATCATGATGAAGGCTATGCAACTCCTGGACTAGGAGAAGTATCTGGAATACATTTTGTCACATACTAATCCAAAGATGTTATCCTCAGGTTTGCGAACTTTCTTCTATAAGCACTTTTCCAAATAGCATTTAACAAAAGGCCAGGCAGGGATTTTTCCATGTTAGAAAAAACCTGGAGCAAAATAAACCAGTACTCTCCTGGACAGACCCAGTTCTATTAGTTGGAGTCACTATGCCATAACGATGTTTTATCATTCAAGTCAAAACTAGCTAATAATTCCAATTCCATATAGCAATTATCCACAGTAACCTTAATGAAAGAATCCACCAATGGACTCTGGACCCCCAGAATTAAGCACATGATCCAACAAACCCACCGCATACTGCTCAAAGACATGGTGTGATCAGGGAATAGACACTCCATGCATTGAAAACATCACAAATTAATCACTCAGGTCTAAACTGACTTCACATGATCAAATCACTCTGTCCAAGGAGCAGCTCCTTAATTAAACAGCTTCATACAATACCTGTTTGAAGAAGTTTGTCACGGTCAGAGTAGCTGGTCTAAAACTGCTCAGATTGCAAGCCTCATCCCCACTCGTGGTTCTCTCTAATGAACGCCTCCCGACAATACTGGAATTCCTCCTCTCTGACCACGATCCTTTACGTTCTTCAAGAAATAAAAGCAAAAAGGAAGAGGAATTACAAAGAGAAAAAGAAGAAAAACAATAGCCCAAGAGTCTACTTTTGTTCCAACCAAGATTTTCTACACAGGAAAATAGGTGCTGCATTCAGAAATCATGCAATAAGTGTGATAGAAGAGGTGGTTATGCTAAGACAATCACACTCCTGAGGCATCAGGAGGCTATGAAGCACAGCTGACTACTTCTGCTCCTCTCACAGCAACCTCACCCCAGTGCCTTACTGCTGTTATAAAAGTCTTTATCGTGTGGAGATTTATGTGTTTCTCTTGCTCTGAAAGATGATGAAGTTGGCAGTTTTGGGGATGCTGAAGAGCAGTTTCAGATGAGCTATGTGGTTCACAAAGATTAATCCACTCCTTTGGAAAATGTTCATCAGCCTGTAACGCTCTCTCAGTCTTAGAAGCCTGGTTTTAAATAATATAACAGATGGTTTGCTTGTAAAATCCTTGAAAGATAAATCCATTTGTTATCATGGACTTTTTTATTTCAACCATGACCCAAGACTATCAGAAGGCTCAGGGCAAGGGGAGGAAAGCACTAAAGGAGCAATGACAGCTACAGGGTATGAATCAAGACTTCAGTAAACTCTGGATTTGTCCACATTCCCTCACGCAGATGTACTGTACCTCCTGTGCCAACTTCAACTTCCGTGGAGTCTCTTTCCAAGCTTCCAGCACTGCTCACAATGTTCATTAAATGAATGGCTGTCCAGGCAAATGGCATCCGATACTTGCCTAGTCTTTGGCAAAACTGTTCTGCCTGGCATTTCAGTTTTTCCAACTTCTCCTTATTCTGTGAAGAGAATATTTAGTCCAAGAGATTAAAAGGAGAGGAATAGGAGCAAAGGAAAATCAGTAATAGTGCTATCTTTTCTACCTTGCAGTGATTTTGTGCTTCAATAGCACCTTCTAGAGGAGGATCACAAACGGACCTGTGCTTCACAAAACTGCCATCGGGCCAACAGTACCAGATGTGGGACAGCTGGATAGCCCTAAAGCAGCCGGCTTCATGCTCCTCCTGAATAGCCTGTTGAATCCCAGTGAGCTCATCTGCCCACTGCCCTTTCACAAAAAGCTGAATTTAAGTCTATAAAGTCTGAAATGGCCTTTCCTAATGTGATTTTAAGCCAGACCCAGGGTTGGGTGAAAACAAAGAGCACTCTGTTGCTCACATTCCTCTAGTTCAGGATACACTCATGCACTTTGCTGGGAAGGAGATCTTGACAAATCACCTTTTCATCCACGTTCCCAAGCATCCTGCAACTCCTATTCCAAAATTTCACTTAGGCACATGTCAACTTATGGATCACAGGAAATGTAAAGTTTTTACTTATGCTACGTATATACCTGAGGTGAAAAACATTCATTTTTCATATTGTGGTGGAGTGATACAAGGACAGAGACAGACCAAAAAATGTGAACTTCTTCAGTTAAAACATACACTAGAACTTTAGGAAGGCAAAACTCTGTTAGAATTTGATTGAAACTAACAAATGAACATCCCAGCTCCTTTGAAGAAGCTGTAATGGAAAGCCTCTGATCACAAGAAGTGCTGGCATCTCTGTGTCCTCGCTATTACCCTTTGATCTTCACTTGGCTCAACCTAACTGTACAAGAAATTAGGAGCCATTTCTGAGATCCATAAGCACTGCTTCATATTGCATGTACTCAAGGTTTCTTTTACAAGCTTACCTGTGCCTTACAAACTGGAGTTGTAAAACCATACACTGAGCTCAAGTTAGAGAGCTCTCCTTCTGACTGCTAGTAAAAGCAGAGATTTGCTATACTATAACCACTGTTGTAATGGAGAAAGCACTTCAAGGAAACAAACAGCAGGTGAAAAGACCACAGCAAGTCCATAGTCCAGGTGCCACTGAATTCTGCAGGTGCTACCAGCATTCCTGAACCTACCAACTAGAATTCCCACCCAGACTCCAATACCAATGAGCAACCCGCTGTCAGCTCCAGGGAATAAGACTCCTCCCTGTGAGGAAACCTCTGCTTTTAGTTCTACAAGCAGACAGGCTGCATTTATACATGTGAAGGAAAGGCATAGAATCAGTCCAACTGGGCAGGTCCATCCCATCTGCTGCACTTGGGAATGCCCAGGACTTTACTGCACAGGACAATGCCCACTGTTGAAGACACGGATTAAAGAATGTTAATGAGAAACAAAAACTGAATTTATACAAATACAAATTACTCTTACTATATGTAAAAAGAACTGCTGTTGAGTGTGGCCCTTCTTATACATCAAAGGCTGCTCCGCTTGACCCTGGCTATAAGCTGGCAGCTGATCCTTTGGGACAGGGAATCACAGATGACTGAGCTTGATGGTAACCACACATCTCCCTTGTCAGCTACAAAACCTGATGACCTTTAACTACTCTACCCCAATTAGGCATCAAGATTCAAGGGTCTTTGATTCTTTTTTGGCTTTCAGAATTTGACTAGATTCTTAATTAAAATTGGATTCTTTTAATGGCAGGAACAGTATGAATGGCTATTACAGTTCAACATGGAAGAAAATGCTGTATGTTTAACTTGTTAATAATAAAATGCCTTAAAGCACTTGTAGCAAACTGAACCAAAAAAGAAATAAATAGATTCTTACCTTTGCTGCATCAGATTCCTTAAAAATCATATAAGGCTCTGCACACTCCCCAATATCTCCCTGCTGTAACACTTTCTCCAGCTGAGAAGGGAAAAGGAACCATTACAAGGACATGTATTCAGCATGGATTGTTAAATTAAACAAACACTAGGAAGCAAAAAACACTCTTCCTAAAGAGTTAAAGCTTGATTTCCCTTTGTGAGGCAGGGAACAAGCACTGTGCTCAAGTTGTTAGAACCATTAAGCTCCCAGATCTCCAGCTATAACTGAATCACAAGCGTAAAATATAGGTTCAAAGGGAACATATACCACTCCACTTTGGTTTGATCTGTTCTGGAGCCACTTTCAGCTCATGTTTGAGGTCTTAAAGACAGCTTACACCAACTAACTGTCTTTAGCATCATCTGTTCTTATTTCTGTTCTCTGCATTAAGGGCCTACTGCAGTAGCACAAAAAGGTGACTCAGATGCGCTCAGCTAAAACAAGCACTATTTTAAATATTATATTATTTTTATAATTATTCATGATTTTTAAAATATTTTAATAAATATATTTTATAAATTTTGAAATTATTTTAATTACTTACTTTATTATTATTTTCTTTTTCTCTTACTTATTCAAATATTATATTATATTATATTATATTGTATTAAAAAATCAGTGTGCTTTCAAATCAAGAAATGAAATAACCAAATAACTGAAGTCAGCCAAAGCGCAGATGTTTGCTTCTGAAGTAACACAAAACTGTTTAACACTCAGTTTCTAATTGAAATACCTTCCCTATCACAGCCGTAAGACTGTTTCAGAAGCATCCCGGCCCTCCCTCCCACACCCACTGCTCTGCACATGCTGTTACTAGATTAGAACATCTTTAAACTTCTCCCATGCTTAAAAAGCACCATTCATATTCTCTTATTAGTACAACGCCAAGGGGCTTCCACAATGTAAGGAACCTTTCACCAAATCTCCTGGTGAGTTTATGCTGCCTGAAAAGTGGTTTCCCAATGAGTAAGATCCATATGAAAATTCACCTGATAAGGCACATGATGCATCTTATTTATCCCTGACTAGATCCTTTTCATTATCAAATCAAAAAATCCCCTACACCACCAGCCCCTCTTGGGTTTTACAAGCACTCATGTGCGGTCATGAGCTCTTTCAGCCACATCCCCATCTCATAAACATGGGGTTCTGTCTTCCTCTTATCTTGTAAAACTCAGAAGAGTGAATATGTGTGCAGAGGTAGAACGTGATTTTTAGAAGGAGTTCAGAGTCACACCACAGATTGGAGATCAGAATATACTCCAGCTACTGAAAGTCTTATTCTCCCTTGGGACTGTTTTGTCATGCCACAAAGCCTCTATTCATTATCAAAAGCTTATTCCTCATTTAAGAAGCAGTTCATGAAGGACTTGCACAAACCTCAGTCCCCAGGGTTCTCAAAACACAGCACTTAGGTAGCAGGCAATGTAACCACTGCCTGTGAACTGAAAGCACACACTGAACTCCTTTTCTTTACAACAGGATGTTTTGTTTATGCAGAGACCAGACAAAAATCCCCTGATTCAAATGCCAATCTGAACTGGTAACATTTGTGCTCTCACTGAATCAAATGAACGAAGAGAAAATAACTTTTATCTTTGTATACTTTCATACAGGACTGGCCAATGTGGCATTTTACTTCAGTTATGGTTCTTGCCCTCTTAGCAGTTTCAATCCTTAAAGACCTTTGAAAATCTGGTTTAAGAGCATAGATCATTTTAGAAATGAGATTCAGATCAATATGTATTTTTAAACCACTAACTTATCTATCACCTTAAGGACTCAGCACACTGTTTCATATGAAAACCAAGGTCAAGCCCCAGAAAGCTGCTCTGTATCAAGCAAACCTTTGTGTTCCTTTTAGTCCTTCAATAATACAACAATACCTATCTCCACTGAGCTGTTTCAAAGGCACTTAATGTACCAAGTGAGAATATCTGAAATGAAACAGAATTCTGCTCTCCAAATGTAAATAAGAAGTAAACTCGTCAGGCAGACTTGTTTGTATTTTATGTTAAATTGAAAACAGAGACAATGATAGTTCTCATTTCTCTGGTATTTCTTACCTTTATTACTAGAAAGACATCTTGAGAGGGGTAAGTGATAGAAAAGATGGCAGATCTGGCCAGCGTGGATATAGCAGCAGGGGGAACATGTGGACGGAGCATTCCCTTCATTTGCTCAGAGTTTAAGTCAAAGTAGAAGTTTTCTGAAATCTAAGGAACAAGTTGGGTAGTTTCTAGTTATACTGTTCAGTTTTAGTAAACTCTTCACGAACAAAGCAGACGATTTCAATACCCAAGCTTAAAAAACTACCAACGGTGCCTCCTTTCAAACCATGAAAGGGGGAAAAAATGCCTTTTCATTAAGAAATCCAGGCAGGGCACTGCAAAAGGAGAAAGGAAATGGAGCTAACAATACACACTACCTATAACATTTCCTCCAACTCATGTAAGGTGTGTAGTTCCATCGCAGGGCTAGGAATTACAATTGCTATCTGAACTGAACATATCAAAGAATCAAAGTAGAAAATCATCTTTCAGATCATTCACAGAAAGAACAACACATCCTGAAAGATGAACAATGAGATTTCCACGTTGAAACACCAAATCCTTGACTGTACCAAGGCTTCAGAGCCAAAAAGAATGTGAGCTGGTGTTATCAACACCAGAGGTCACTAAAGAACTTACTACAGTAGATGGGGGGAAAAAAATGGAGTAATGAGAATGATAAAACTGGCTTATGAAATGTGATTTAAATATTAACAAAGTTCACATTAATANTATCAACACCAGAGGTCACTAAAGAACTTACTACAGTAGATGGGGGGAAAAAAATGGAGTAATGAGATGATAAAACTGGCTTATGAAATGTGATTTAAATATTAAACAAAGTTCACATAATATTCCACATACTCTCATCTACATAACTTAAACCTCAATGCATTAAATTCAAGTCTTAAAGGGATAAATGTCAAAATGCATATTTTTAACATTTTTTCTCTCTACTGCTGCTAATATCTTGAATTAGGAAAACTAAGAGACTCTTCAAATATTAAATACAGAACATAAATAGGCGAACAAATGCATTTTGCATTTCCTATAACTTAGATCTTGAACAGACTCCTCAGTTTTGTTTTGATTTTAGCAACTTTAGCATGTATGGCTTCCTTGTGCATTATTACAATGGCATTTGGACATATACCATGCTGAATCACGAAAAAGACATTAAGGAAGTCACAAAGATTTAATCTAAGTAAAAGGCTTCAGATACTGAAGTTCTCTCTGGGGAAAAGACTTTTGAAAGCCAAGATTGGGCAATATCTATATTC
This sequence comes from Agapornis roseicollis, assembly GCA_002631895.1. NCBI lineage: Eukaryota > Metazoa > Chordata > Aves > Psittaciformes > Psittacidae > Agapornis > Agapornis roseicollis. The sequence continues at coordinate 4,063 of NDXB01005711.1, read as the reverse complement.
TGATCTCAGGCACTCAGAAATATCATTAGAAATACTCTAATTTCTAAAAATATTAGGTAATAGTTTTAGAAGAGTGGTTATACTTCAACAGCTTTACTAAGCAGAAGAAACCGGAAGGTGGCTCATGAAATGGCCTCATCACTCTTCCAACCACAAGCATGCCTTCGTAAAGGTTTGTTTCCAGAATTAATTCCTCCCTTTTTTCTTTATAGCTAACAGCTTTGTAACGCTTCAGTGGAAATGTATTTAGAAAGTAATTAAAAACCTACCTTTTTCTTTTCTTTAACATCATACAAAGCCAAACTTGCAAAAATGGGCTCAATTTCTATTTCAAATCTTGAAAGAAAGAAACAGATAAAATGAGTTGAATTGCATTTTGTAAGAAGGAATAACCCACCCTCTCGCCAAATCCTTCCTGGGCGATGGCTGACCACAGTTAAACCAAGATGTCAGCAACAGCTGAGCCAACTTAAGGGCTTGCTCCTGCTGAAAGGGGAAAACTGCTCCCATTTCCCCCCCATTCCTCTCCTATCCTGCTACCTCTACATTGCCTCTGCTCTCTTCCACTGGGACTTGCATTGACGCTCCCTGGACCTCCTAAAAGCCACTTCAACTCATCGACTCAACAGAAAGGTTAGGATTAGGGTCATGGGACATAAAGCCTACTCCTATAAATGCTTTTATCTTCTTCAAGTGTTGTTTGAAAGCTAAGCAAAGCAACCTAATAGCTTTCTTAAAGGAAGATGAATTATCATTTGGATACCTGGACCACTTAGCTCCTCTGATTACCCTGAAAAGATGCCCTCTGTGCTAATTTCCTATGCTGACCATGTCTACAGGGCTAAATGGCCAACTGTTTCCCTCAGCAATATTGACCAGAAAGCTCCTTCCTTTTGAGTCAGGGACAGCTATTTTGGCCATGTTCAACATTCAACTCTTGTCAGAAAACACCAATATCTCAAAGCTGCTTTCAGAAAGATGTCAGGTTTTCAGAGTAACTATTACCAAGTATTTATGCTGAGAGAATCACTTCCAATGAAACCATTAACCTACCAAATAGAGCTTAAAGTTATTGTCAATCATCTGGGAAGCTAAAGAAATTAGAAAAACATTCAAAACCTGTCCCTGTATCCAAGGGAGCAAGGGCTGAAATGCCCTTATCTTGCCTGCACAGCCTCCCCATGACATTAATGCCTAACCCACAGTGAGATACTCCCATGTACCAAGTCCTTGCAGAGAGCTCTCAGCTTCTCAGCCTGGAACTCCTTCTTCCAATAGGAAGAACAACATACAGGACCGCATCACCTAACAGGTAATTTCTCTAGTGTGGCAACAAAGGTGAGATTAACCTGAAAATGACCCTGCTTAGGTCATCTTAGCCATCTCCCTGGGGAAGAGACAATCTATTTCTCCTTGCGCCACTAAGATAGTGTGATCTTGAATGCTTGCTATTGCAACTGTAAGTACAGTTTCAGAGATTACTGTGGTACACAAACAAGCATGTTTGTGATGATTTGTTACAAATTCACAATCAGCAAGAGATGCTTAAATAGCAGAAATCATCAATTTCCACCATCTAACTTATTTATGCTAAAGACACCATCCTTTGGAGAGGAAGTTCCACAGCTACTGCATATAATGTTGTTCCAGTTCATAAAAGGCTGCAAAATCAGTTCATCTCTATGGCTATATTAGGTCTTGGAGCACTCTACAAGCAGGAGATATGTCCCACACATATATCTCAGTTATGAGCTGCAATGTAGTCTAACTCGAGCTCTCTAATAAGAAGGGTTGACCTAACTGAGGACACAGAAGATGAATACAGCAGTGTGGAAAATCAGTTTTGTACTTTATTTCTCCAAGGGAATAACAGTAAAATTTTACCTTGTGTTATTAGAGAAGAGTTATAGGCAATGAACCAGCTGCAGGTAACCCTATATTCAGGAGCTCCACTTCATTAAACTTGTTTAACAGGTTTCTATTCCTTCAGTTAATGCTTGCTAAGTATATAAAGTCTTCACTCTTAAAGGGACACAGTCAAGGTTGTTGAGCCTAAACTTCAGCAAATCTTTGGCTGTCTCATGTTTTAAGGCTTAAGCATTTTTCACCTTTTTTATTTGCTGCCCCTTTTCAGCATCCTTGTTACAGAGCTGAACACTTTTGAGCAGAGCTGAATACAGTTCAGCTGAACACATCCTTGTTACAGAGCTGAACACTAACTGACTGGCCAACTTCAGAGCCCTGAAGGAGGGCAGTGAAGCATGAATGCTAGCAACATGGGCAGGTATAGCTAAGACTGTCTGGAAACCAACTCAGAGGTATTTTCTATGTCACCCCAATATGAAGAAAGTCTTCAAGATAAAACTGTCTGATGCACAGTGCTGTGTAACTTACTCTTTACAGAACTAACCTTTAAGCCTATGACAAAACCGATGCTACGTCCCTTCAAGAGTAATAAACAAGGCAGCAGTTTTATTCCAGATGCACATGGATACAACAGCAGACTTCAAATTCTCAGATACCTGTTGAAGTGATACTTACTTAAGGGACAAACACTTCACCAGGAGTCTTTGGCCGAAGTGCTCTTTGGGTACTTCAGGGACACTAAGCCGTTCTATAGGCTCCTCCTGAAATTAGAGACATGACACTTGTACAAACCACTAACACCATTAGGAAGCAAACATATGCATCCCTTTCTTCTTCTAAGACACTAGCACCAATTCAATCCAAGGCTTACCAACATGTTGCATTTAGCAGAAGCTATAAACATGCTAAATTAAATCCCTTTAATGTTTCTACATTATAGAGGATTGCATAACCATAAAGGAAAACCAATCTTCCGAAAGTAGTTATCTATGGCAAGACAACATGCTAAAGACCATGCAACCCACAAAACACCTAAGGCTCTCACGGATGTTAACACACAGGTGATCTTTAAATCCATAGCAGACTGACAATTTTCACATTCCTTACATCCTTAACTCTTTTAGCCTCACCCACATGTATATAAAAATACCTCATCCGGTGCTGGATGCAGTGCAAAAAGCTCCTTATGCCTACTGGACTTCCTCTGATCTTCATTGTGGTGGTCTATCTCCTCATTTGGGGTTCGGTCCAGTAGGTTTGGAAGAAGGGCATCTGGAAGGGAGTTCTTCAGGTCAAAAATGCTGCATGCCCAGCTGCCCCGGGGAGTGTCGTCTATCGACATTGAGCGGCGTTTAAGGTCATCCTGAGATTCGACAAATTAAAAGCAACTTATAATGGGAAAGGGACTGCACTTTTAAAACGTGACTATAAATTAGGTTTTATGTAGGAAGGTTTTAAAGGTACATTACTTGTTCATCCTGGTAACTGTTGCCATCTGGAGCTTCATCAGACTCGAAGATCTGCTTGGGGAGCCCCTTTTGCCTCTCCTTCTGTTTGTCTAAGGTGTTGGGATTAAATCCAGTTCCCAGCTTGTGATACCTGAAAACAGAGCATTTCAAATACACCCTTAATGTCCTTTTTGACCCCAAACCCAGAAGTCGCATTACAGAATAAACCCTGTATTACCACACTGGGTCCTCTCAAAGCAAACAGTGCAAACAGGATTTCCAGTCACCCTCCACTGTAGCTGGGTAATAACCCAACAACAGTATTCCAGACCTACAATGTGACTCTGTTCAACCCTACAGCAAATGGCTTATAAAAGGTGAAAGCGAGGACAAGCGCTCTGGGATGAATACAGGGATGCTGTCTGGGAAGCTAGGGACCAGGTGAGGAAAGCTAAGGCCCAGTTAGAATTCAACTTAGCTAGGGATATTAAGGATAACAAGAAGGGATTCTATAGGTACACTGCAAATAAAAGACAGACCAAGAACAACACAGGCCCCCTCCGGAAGCTATCGGGTGAACTGGCTACACAGGATTTGGAGAAGGCTGAGGTTCTGGATGACTTCTTTGCCTTGGTCTTCCATGGCAAAGGCTCTGATCGCACCACTCAAGTCTTGGAAGGCAGAGGCGGGGACTGTGAGAATGAAGACCTTGGGCCCACTGTAGGAGAGGATCTGGTTCGAGACCATCT
>NDXB01005710.1:17609-46660 GCA_002631895.1 Agapornis roseicollis | reverse complement strand
CGATCCACCTCACTACCTGATCATCAAACCCACACTTCCTTAGCTTATCTATGAGGATGCTGTATTAACTGAAGAAAGTAGCAATGGAGTTGACAGATCTCACAGCAGAAATCTTGTAGCTGAAATAAGTGATTGGTCACGTAGCATAGAACTTCATGGGACTTAAAACCCCATAATTATGCAGTCTTTCAAAACGATATTACAGTGGGGTTTTCACTTTTTCCTTCAAAGTGGCATTAACTCCTAATACATGTTGTAGAAAGCTGCATGTTTGGAATCGTGAGACTCTGTAGGAAATAATTTTGGTAATGACCACATATATATGAAAACTCAGCTGTATATTATTCAGGAGGCTTTGTGTTTGTTTACGTTTTTGGTTTTAGTGTTCAGTTTTGTAAAGATTAGTCTGATAGACGGTACTCTCTACTTACTGTCTTTAAGGACAAAAGAAGTGCTGGAAATAATACTTCAAAAGAAATCTGCAGTTTTAGCTATTAACAGAGAGCCTCTAGAAAGTTGAGCTACTTTGAGTTGCTGGAACTCTTAAGTGGTGTTTTCAAGTATTTCTGGAAGTTTCTAGGACGGGGTGGATTTGGGCTCTTTAGTGCTGTTCAGAAATGTTCTCAAGTATTCATTTTCCACCTAAGAGGGGAACTGTAGTGCAAATATATAGCAATGTATAGAAGGTAAAAGTTGGCCTGTTAGAGAGAACAACTAGGAGGAAATGTTCTTGGAACATGTGTTGCGTTGAGATGCTGAGTGATGTAGTAATAGAGAAATGTTCTTGGCATAGAGAGTTTTATAGGGACAACACTTGGGCAGTGTGTACAGTGTACAGCCCTTTGGAAAAGCATGAGATACTGCCCGAGAGATTACCTTGAATATTCATGCCAGCTGCAGAGATATTTGGCAATCCAACTGCCCAGAATGTGACACATCAAATGTGTATCATGTACGGGTTGCAGGAGAGTTTAAAAATGCATTTATCACAGAATTAGAAAAAATCAGCCTGTGGCAATACAGAGTATTCAGATAGCACACATGAAGGTGACAGCTGCTTTGATTAGGGTACCATCCTTTCCCAGAATTTCCGTGTTGGGCTGCATTCGGTTTTCCCTTTTGGAAGACAAATGGAATTTCATTCTGCTTTTCAGTTTGTACATAATAATAATGTGGGTAAAAGCATTAATAATTCAGCATAGAGTTAACAATTGGGCAAAGCTTCCAAATACTAATTATTGCAATCTGTGTTGAACCTCAAAAAAACCCCAAAATATGCTTGCATGTGTTAGCAGACTGGGGCACAGATGCATAATATTCAAGTAGAGAGTCTTGAGGTAGGTAGAAACTTGGCAATATCAGGTAATTGCTTAAGTCTTACCATAGTGCTGTATCATCTTACCAGGTATGTAGCCATGTCATGTATTTGTCAAGTTAATGTTATCTTTACTGAGCTACTCAAGTGATTGCTTGAACAAATTCAAATAACTTCCCCAATGCTAAAAGCTATTTTTGTTTCTTTGTTACTCAGTTTCTCTACTTACCATAGAATGGTTTGAGTTAGAAAGGGCCTTAAGATCATCTAGTTCCAACCCCTCTGCTTAAAATGTTTTCTGTATTGATTAGTAAATGACTTTGCTGGACATACCATTAACTTGAAAAACAATGTTGCTGACTATAGGAAAAAAGTCCTTGGTCAGGGCAAACATCGCTCAGCAACAACCAAAAACATCAGCCTTATCAGTCTTGTTCCCGGGTTAAGTCAAAACACCAGCTACTAAAGAGAAGAAAAACTGACTGCAACTGCTGAACCCAGGACAGTTGACTATAGGAAAAAAGTCCTTGGTCAGGGCAAACATCGCTCAGCAACAACCAAAAACATCAGCCTTATCAGTCTTGTTCCCGGGTTAAGTCAAAACACCAGCTACTAAAGAGAAGAAAAACTGACTGCAACTGCTGAACCCAGGACAGTTGACTATAGGAAAAAAGAAGTTAATTTAGCACCCTCATTTTTTCCAACCTGTCACAACAAAACATGTCTGGAATATGACAATTTTCTGCTATATTGTCGTATATGCCAGGTGGACTGCATTAATTTTGGTTCCAAAATTGCTGCCTAGTACTGTAATGACCCAGAGCTGATTATCTATTCTTTGTTTTCAAGATGTTAATAGTGCAAGCAATGTCATTTTTGAGCTAGCCAGCAGGAAAGGTTGGGTCTCTGCAATATGAGGATTTTCATTATGTACACATCTTGTATGGCCCTATGAAAAGAGCCATGCCCTGTGCTGGAAAACGAAATAACTAAAAGCTATAGGCCCTGTGAACTAGACCTGTAAGGAAAGCGTCTTCCTGAGTTTAAATTGTCTGATCATTTTGATTTGGCTAACCTATAGATGCAGGTCCTGAGTTGGCTCTTTTTTTGTTTGACTAATTTTGGTTTGGTTTGGTTTTATTTTTTTCTGTTTTGTTTGTATTTCATTTAGTTTTATTTTCCCAAGTCAAGCAACAACAGAGAATAAGAAGGAAGAGAAGGAATTATTTCTGTCCCTGGATGGGCCACAGTCCCAGTATCCTTGTTTTCTGTCAGTCTCTTCCTCTAGAAACGTTTCAAACACACATCCTGAAACTATTTGGGTTTCTTACCCCAGGATAAAAAGGAAGGAGAGCTGGAAATGATATGTCACTGATGTGAAACACATTATTTTGAGTGGGTGAACATATTATTCCTAATTGGGCAAAATCCAGTCTTGGCTGTATCGTTTTTATACTGTGCTTGTATATTGCTTGAAAAATAGCTGTATGTGCATATATAGATACACACTAATGCATAATATCTTCAGTGGCTCTATATATCATTTGCTAAAGACTTGCTTTAGGGGATTATTATTTTTTGGTTGAATGAAGCTGGAACTTGTGGAGGATCCAGAAAGTTGCATATTTTGAATTTAGTACCAGAAGGCCAAGAATGGTTCAAGACATTTTGATATGGATTAACAGCCACATTTAGAGAAGTCTTGAGTCATTTGTGGTGTCTCAGTTATCATATTTAGCTTTGTTTGTAAACCTCCCAATCTCTGAAATATTACTAAGTTGTTCTTAATTAATGTTCTTAATAAATATTCAGGGCTAGATAATAAACTTTGTAAAGCTGGTTTTGGGTTTGTCAAGCTTAGTATTGTCTTTGTATCACGTATGGTGAGGAAACTGTTCTTCTCTATTTAATTTTTAAGGAAAATACATGCAGATGATGAATATTCTGAAACCAATTGCATTTGATGTGATCCACTTCATGTCCCAGCTCTTCGATTACTATTTGTATGCAGTCTATACGTTTTTTGGCCGAAATGATACGGTAGGTAGAAACACTATTCATTTCCAAGTATCATTGTGCACACAGAATGAGAATACAGAGGAGATGTCTTTACCTAAAATACTACCTAATATGTAATACACAGAAAAATTAGTGGCAGCAGAATATATTTGAATGCAGGACTATGAAAAGGCTGATTAGATCAGCAATAAGGGGAGTAAGTACTGGAAGTATCATTATCACTGGGATATGAATCTTACTATGTTTTGAATATATTCTGTACTCTTTTTCCACCAGTATTTTAAAAGGGAGGGAAGACAGTGTGAAATACCTGAAAGTAGTGGCAGAAAGTGGGGAGCAAAGGAGCAGTTTGCAGAAGGAGGGTTATGGTTTGAAGCCTAGAAAGTATGAGGTGTTTTGATATTCCCACATATATTTCTCTAACTTAGATAAGAATAACAAATGGAGGAGGAGAAGAGGGCCATGGAAGTTAAGTAGTAACTCAGGTTTAAGGGTTTTGAAATATACTTTTTCAGATCTAGTATTTCTTTCATCAAACTAGTTGCATTAATGAAAACAAGGGGTTTTGGGTGATCTTGTAGTTTAGATATTTGCTTGTTTGGAATGTTTGTATATAGCATAGATCAAATTACAACAGAATTGTCTTAAAGCATTATGAAAAGCTGCGTGTAAAACCTATCTTCTCTCTTGGCCCCTAAATTACTCTGCAAGTAATAATATTGTGGGGTTCCAAATTCATCATCATCTGTTGGCAAATTGTAATGGATTTTCAGACCAACATATGGTTCTGAATGGTTTTGAGCTGTTCTCTTTGGCAGGACAAATGTATTTGCAGTTTGTTTGTGTTTAGAAGATGGGTGTTTTTTTGTTTTGCTTTGTTTTTTGTTAACATAATTGATTTCCATTGGCTAAGTCAGCTGCTCTGCTATTCACATGGGTTTGCATTTGTTTTTATATTTTCTCGCCTCTTGTTTTGTGTTTTGAAAGCCCATATCCAGTTCCGCACTCTCTACTTCTAACAGAGAACAGCACAGTGCTAGGCAGGTAAACATTATGGCAGAGGGATGGTGATGTTTCTGTAGTGTGCCTAGTTTTTGTTTTGACAGGTGACTTTCCCTGGGAAATACAATGCTTACAAAGGGTCTGTGAATGTAACAAACCCTCTTGTAATGCTACTTAAATGTCCTCACTCCCCAAAGTGTTTATAAACCTTTAGAAAGTAGAGCTGGGCGATGGTATGCGATTTAGACCACTGAGAGTGTTTCTGTTTCATTTTTATCTACAAACCAGCATCAGGTGGGATTCTTAAAAGTACGCTTAAAAATATAACTTCCTTAAGTGGCTGAAAGTCATTGTGAAAATTCTGCTTATCTCCTGTGTGAGAGGTAATACACACATAAGGAGAGCGAGTAACTGTTTGTTCTCACCTTAACAGGGAGAGTAACCAGTCGTGAATGTGCAGTCCTTATGGCCTTATCTTGAAAAATTGCTGTATGGCATTAAAGAGGAAAAAAGATTGTTTGGAAAAGTGTCTTTTTTAAAGGGGAAAAAAGTTATTTTCTTTATCACCCATATATCTGCAAAACGCAGGCAGTTTAGAACTGGTATTTCTATAGTAAAATGTGAAGAAAAACATAAACTAATTTTGGAAAAAATATTACTTCACTTGAACAAAAACAAGGGCATGAACACTTCTTTTTATCAAACATAGACACTAGGATAGTGATTTATGATCAGGTGCTAGATTTCAGCAGAGTGTACTCCAATTGGAATTTGTCCCGGCTGTAAATTTTCACTGAATATGTAGGATGATTGGGGCAGATGGACATCTTAAGTCAGAAATGTTAGGTGCACTAGATTATACTGTTTTGTGTTTAGAAGGAATGGAGGTGTCATGAACTGAAGCGCTTCCTTCTCTGGTTTCGTGCACTGAAAGGAAAGGAAGTCTAATAATACAGTTTACAACAGTGCTACAAATATTGTTCAGTAAATTGCATTTTGGTGTGAATCACATACTAGAGCCTCATTCAAATACTTACATATTCTTGACACAACGTGTGTTTGTGAGCTGTCCATTTCCACTTTCTTTGTTGTGTTAGTTTGTTCTTTGTTTTGCTTAGTTTTTTGTTTTGGTTTTTTTTTAGCTGAAAGTAGAAGGGAAGTAGATACAATAATTATGACTGTCAAATCAGACCCTCAGCTGGTATAATTCATTGTATTTACTGGGAAATCAGTGTAGCTGTGTTGATTTATCCCAGCTGAACATCTGCTCCATAATACTTCTGAGCAGTGAACATGAAGATGGCACATTTCTCAGGTAGATATTTATAAGCATTAAGTAATAATGAATGTTTTATAACTGGATATAATTTTATGATAATGTTTTAACGATATAATTTTGCATATGCAAGTTAGTTATTTAATAAGAAATTATAAGAAATATTATAGCTTGAGAAAGGTCAAGACCATTCGGCTTGGTTGTGGTGTGCCTGCAAGTCTGGGGGCATTGTAGTGTGCCATTCTGGACTCATAGCCCCAGTGGGAAAATCTAGAGTCCTGCTCCCAAATACAGAATTAGAACAATGAAGAATACTGTTTGTTTATTGGTATGAATGGTAAGCTGTCATCTTCATGAAGGATACTCAAGGCATTCTTCACACCAGTGCCCTATTGAGTGCCCTGTCCTCTGTTGATTTTATTTTGTGTGGTTGTGATTATGTGCTAAAACCTTAATGTAAGTAAATTGTAGCCAGTCTTTACAAACCAAAGATCTGCTATATCACTGCTGGCTGCAGCAATTTAAGGCTTAAACCAAGGAGTTTTCACAACTTAAATAGTATTTATTTCTTCTAGTTTGAATCAACAGGACTGGGTCTCAGTAGTAGCAGATTACGCACCACACTGAGCAGGATCCAGGAGAGTCTGATAGATCTGGTAAGTACCTGGATTTTGCTAATGGTCAGTGGAATAGAGGTCTTTGTAGGAAATTAGGAATTGTATTTCATCATGGTTTTCTGATTTTTAACTCTCTTCACGTTCAGTGTCTGTAATGAAAAAGGCTTAGTTTCATGGTATATAATGATGTAGAAATCATTATTGTATGAAATCACTTGTTTCTAATATACAACAAAATTAGTTTAATAGCCTTTGTTAGCTCTATCAACAAAAAAGCTTATAATGTATTACAGTTTATCTAATACAGACATTCCAGTATTATCCTTATTAAAGGAGATGTTTTATTAAAAAGACCCCAAACCAACACAGTAGATGACTCATTTTTCTTCAGTAAAAGAACAGCAAAACAGTAAGCCATCTTGAATATCATTCACCCTACAAGATAGTGGAACAGTATACTAAGTCCTTTGTTAAGTCATTTTTGAACTGTGGGGAACTTTCCCTGATGTATTTTAGACTGTATCGTATTGGTCACTTCATGAGTTATTTTCAAATTATGAAAAGTGAATGCAGTGCTCATGTCACACTGGCAGTAGATTACTGTTCACGTCACAGTGCAACAGGAGGCTTCAGGTAGATTTTGTGGTTTCAACTGAGCAGCAGAGTTTATAAAGAGATACTGCCAAGAGATACGGAAGACATGGAAATTTGAAGTTCTTTTTTTCCATGTAAATATAAACTTCTTGAAACATTACAAAGAACTTTTCTAAAAGTATCATAAATGCTTGTGTAGAAGTAAATAAAAATAAATATCATGGGTACTGGAGGAAGAATTTATTTTCTAAGGCTTCTTTCTTAAAAAGAAGTAGAAGACGCATGTTCTCTTCTGACTTTCACAAGGATTTTGCACTCCATGGAATGGTACTTTTTGATTTTTTAATTCATTACAGTACTGTATTAAGTCCTAAATTGTTCTTTCAGAGAAGCATTTTACAGGTTTTTCAGGCCATTTCTTACAGAGTCAGTAGAGGGAGCATAAGATAACTAATAACACAGACCTCTGTAAAACAGGCAACTAGTCATACTGATGCTCATATCAAAGACAGGGTTTTGAGAAAGAAAAATTACTTCTGGGAAGATCTTGCAAACAAATCAGTTCAGAATCATGAAAAACAAGCAAGTTATGGAATTAATTCTTTTAACTCACTCAATTCTTTTAACTCACTCAGTAGTCACAGTTCCAGACAGTGCTTTGCAGCCTTGAGGTTTTTTTCTCATCAGCCAAAATAATTTATAACAAATCTTTACTAGAAGTAAATTGGAAAAATAGCTGCATTTCTTTTTCTTCCTTAGTCATTTAATAGTGCTGTTACAGATAATGTTAGTGTGAGTTGAAATTAATAGCTGTGTTCCAGGTATGCTTTGAAAGAAGGAAGAAATCTGAGCTGCCATTAACTTTAATGCATTCCATGAGGTTTATTAATATCTTACGAACTTATGCTGGTCTTATACTATAAATGGAAATCTTCCAGGTTTTGATTCATGAGGAAGAAAAAGGCTTCTGGATATTTTTATTGTTTGCTTATTTTTAAGAGTTTGTGAAAGCCAAGATTAATCTTTACTATGTCATAAAATGGGTTTTTTCTCATGATTGCATGGACTGTTCTGGACTGCTCTCAAAATTCTTCTCTCTTATCTTTAGATTATTATAAATTGCTATCTGAAAATATCCATGTCTGCTGGGGGGTTCAGCCTCATGGCTTGTTCTGAATTTGGGGCTTTCTGAATAGTCTTCTATTCATGGTAACATTATTAAGGGCTATCATTTCTGCTACATTTCGGTTCCTCATGGCAGCATCTTTCAGTATATTATTTTCGTAAAGATAATCTAAATCTGATAGTTCTGAATCTGTAACTAAGGCTTTGCCCAAACTGCATGTAGATCAGAATAGTTCCTCTAATCTGTCAGTGCCTGTGGAGGTCAAGTTCTGTCATCTATGTCAAGACTCTGGTAATTTAGACAGGATGATTCCTAGCTTTCCTTTTGGACTTTGTTCCTTTTTTGAGATACTAAGTGGATGAAGGCCTTTTACTCTGTATTTATTGTCAGGGGGTAGAGGAATAATTGGAGGGTTTAGAGGCCTTCTCCTTTTTGTAGACTTTCTGTAGTTCTGTTTGGGATTGAATTAATGCTTGCTAGTTTATACCAGATACATTTTTAGGATACTACTTTTATTATTGTTTAACTGAATCGTAAGCTTTCTTCGTGAAGGAGAAAGCAAATTGGATAGGGTGTTCCAGTTCTGGCAAGGTAAAGCTGAGCTGCAGTTAACATTCTTTCTTGCATTTTTGTAGTGTCTTCAGTATGAAGAATGTGAAGGTCAGTTGCAGGCATTCCACGTAGTTCCTCATGGAGTTCTCTGTACTAAGTTTATACTCCCCTATTAGTACAGTGCAAGAAGTGTCTGTCATTTTAACATACACTGCACTTACAGTATACTAACCATGCTTGAGAAAGAAGTACTGTCCTGGTTTTCATTTGGACCACTGAGAGGTAGAGTCAGGTTTCTTACAGCATCTGAGCAAAAAGGATGCAGCAATTTAAAGTGCTTTCTCTCCTCTTCCCTGCATCCCTCCTCATGCATCAAATACCCCTTGCTTCTGCTGGAGGGTCCTTGTCCCCTCTAAGTAGTACTCAGCTGTAGCTGAATCACTTCTGTGCTCTTTCACAATCTGATATTTCATAGCAAAGCCAACTGTACTTCATAAACTGCAGCAAGTCCACCTGCAGTTTAGATAATGTTTTAGACTGTGAACAGGAAATAGCTGAGATATGAACATGTGTTCAATTGTGTTAACTTCACCACAGGGCAGTTATGTGACACCTCAGCTGTGATACATATTATTCATGCCCGTATGCCGCTGCTGCACTGATACAATAGAAAACATTACAGTAAAAAAAAAAGCCAAAACAATAAACAGCCACCAAAGCTCCCCACTTCAGTGGGAAGTAAATGTGCCACTGCTCCTTGTATTTCTGGTACAAAACCATGTTTGTAATTTGTTTCCTGTTTCAAACTTATAAATATTCCAATAACAAGGTTTTGTCCAGCAATGGTTTTTATTAATCTCTGCACCACTAATACAGATACCGGTTTAAGTATGGTCTGAAATTTCTTTTAGCATCATAGAATCGTAGAATAGTTAGGGTTGGAAAGGACCTTAAGATCACCCAGTTCCAACCTCCCTGCCATGGGCAGGGACACCTCACACTAAACCATGCCATGCAGGTCTCTGTCCAGCCTGGCCTTGAGCACTGCCAGGGATGGAGCATTCACAACTTCCTTGGGCAACCCATTCCAGAGCCTCACCACCCTGACAGGCAAGAACCATTATATCCANTCTTTTAGCATCATAGAATCGTAGAATAGTTAGGGTTGGAAAGGACCTTAAGATCACCCAGTTCCAACCTCCCTGCCATGGGCAGGGACACCTCACACTAAACCATGCCATGCAGGTCTCTGTCCAGCCTGGCCTTGAGCACTGCCAGGGATGGAGCATTCACAACTTCCTTGGGCAACCCATTCCAGTGCCTCACCACCCTGACAGGAAAGAACTTCTTCATTATATCCAATCTAAACCTCCCCTGTTTAAGTTTGAACCTGTTCCCCCTTGTCCTGTCACTACAGTTCCTAATGAAGAGTCCCTCCCCAGCATCCCTATAGGCCCCCTTTTCAGTACTGGAAGGCTGCTATGAGGTCTCCACGCAGCCTTCTCTTTCCCAGGCTGAACAGCCCCAACTCTCTCAGCCTGTCTTCATATGGGAGATGCTCCAGTCCCTTGATCATCCTCGTGGCCCTCCTCTGGACTTGTTCCAAGAGTTCCATGTCCTTTTTATGTTGAGGACACCAGAACTGCACACAATGCTGCAGGTGAGGTCTCACTTGCGAGAGCAGAGTAGAGGGGCAACATCACCTCCCTCAACCTGCTGGTCATGCTCCTTTGGATGCAGCCCAGGATACGGTTGCTTTCTGGGCTGCAAGCACACACTGAAGCAGGCTCATGTTCATGTTCTCATCAACCACCACCCCCAAGTCCTTCTCTGCAGGGCTGCTCTGAATCTCTTCTCTGCCCAACCTGTAGCTGTGCCTGGGATTGCTGTGACTCAGGTGTAGGACCTTGCACTTGTCATGGTTAAACTTCATGAGGTTGGCATCAGCTCACCTCACAAGCGTGTCAATTCTCTCTGGATGGCATTCCTTCCCTCCAGTGTATCCAGTGGCTTAGCAACTTCATTCACCAGCTCCTTCAGGACCTGTGGATAGATTTCATCAGGTCCAATGGACTTGTGCATATTCAGGGTTTTAAGATGGTCTCTAAACCATCTCCTACAGTGGGCCCAAGGTCTTCATTCTCACAGTCCCTGTGTCTGCCTTCCAAGACTTCGGTGGTGTGGTCAGAGCATTTGCCATTGAAGACTGAGGCAAAGAAGTAATTGAGAATCTCAGCCTTCTCCAAATCCTGCGTAGCCAGTTCTTCTGATAGCTTCTGGAGAGGGCCCACATTGTCCCTGGTCTGTCTTTTACTTGCAATGTCCCTTTAGAATAGTTTCCTGTTATCTTTCACATCCCTAGCCAGGATTAATTCTAACTGGGCCTTAGCTTTCCTCACCTGGTCCCTAGCTTCCCGGAAGGAAATTGTTTTCCACGTAATCAAGGAACCTCCTGGATTGTTCATGCTGGGCTGTACCATCCCTCCAGCAGATGTCTGGGTGGTTGAAGTCCCCTGATGAGAACAAGAGCCTGCGAACATGAAGCTGTTCCTGTCTGTCTGTAGAGCACTTCATCCACTGAGTCCTCCTGATCAGGTGGTCTGTAGCAGAACTCCACAGTGATGTACCTCATCGCTGTTCTCCCCTTGACTCTGACCCACAGACTGTCTGTTGACTGCTCACCTGTCCACAGACAGAGTTCCATGCTCTCCAGGCTATCCCTAACATGAATAGCAACTCACCCTCACTGTCTGCCGGGCCTGTCTTTTCTAAAGACCCTGTAACCTTCCATTCCAACATTCCAGTCACAGGAGCCATCCTACTGTGTTTCTATGGTACCTGTTATATCATACCTCTGTAGATGTGCACACATACCCCCTCTTGTTTGTTCCCCATACTACGGGCATTTGTGTAGGGGCATCTGAGCTGAGCTCCAAATGGAGTCATCTCATTGTCTGGAGTGGCTTAAATATCTCTTCATTGTTCTGAGCCTTTATTATAGGTGCTGGCAACTACTGGGTGTGTTGGGATAAATTGATGTCCCCCTCCCCCAATGCATCTATTTTAAAGCTTTCTTGACCAGTCTGACAAGCCTCCTGTTAAAACCNAGAGTTCCATGCTCTCCAGGCTATCCCTAACATGAATAGCAACTCACCCTCACTGTCTGCCGGGCCTGTCTTTTCTAAAGACCCTGTAACCTTCCATTCCAACATTCCAGTCACAGGAGCCATCCTACCGTGTTTCTATGGTACCTGTTATATCGTACCTCTGTAGATGTGCACACATACCCCCTCTTGTTTGTTCCCCATACTGCGGGCATTTGTGTAGGGGCATCTGAGCTGAGCTCCAAATGGAGTCATCTCATTGTCTGGAGTGGCTTAAATATCTCTTCATTGTTCTGAGCCTTTATTATAGGTGCTGGCAACTACTGGGTGTGTTGGGATAAATTGATGTCCCCTCCCCCAGTGCATCTATTTTAAAGCTTTCTTGACCAGTCTGACAAGCCTCCTGTCAAAACTGCTCTTCCTGTTTGTTGTCAGACCAGCTCCATGAGCCTCCAGTATACCTGGCCTCCCAAATCAAGTCCCATGTTCTAAACACCCAAACCACTGACTATGGCACCAAACCCTTGGCTGTGGCACCATTTTTTATGTATAAATGAAGTAGGTTTAGATAAAGGGGCCTACCAATTAGCTAAACTGTATTTATTTGCTTTCTTATAGTTAAGTTATACTTACCTACGCTGGAAGTGTGCTAGGAGCTTACAGCGATTAACCAGTTTTCTGTGTCTAAGCTACCTGCCTCTGCCTTAACAAAATACTTGTAGGCTNCTCCTGTTAAAACCGCTCTTCCTGTTTGTTGTCAGACCAGCTCCATGAGCCTCCAGTATACCTGGCCTCCCAAATCAAGTCCCATGTTCTAAACACCCAAACCACTGACTATGGCACCAAACCCTTGGCTGTGGCACCATTTTTTATGTATAAATGAAGTAGGTTTAGATAAAGGGGCCTACCAATTAGCTAAACTGTATATTTACTTTCTTATAGTTAAGTTATACTTACCTACGCTGGAAGTGTGCTAGGAGCTTACAGTGATTAACCAGTTTTCTGTGTCTAAGCTACCTGTCTCTGCCTTAACAAAATACTTGTAGGCTAACTCAAAAGGATAAAAAATACAAGCAGTTTGAATATTTGTATTAAAGTGTGCAGTTTCATTTCTGAGAGGTAAGAGAACAATATGACTTTTAAGGATTTGTTTGGCTATGTTGTACTGAATTTCATATTGTGTATCTGAACTTCATATTCAGGCCTTCCCACAGCTAGTACAAAATAGCTTCAGCACAGACTTCTCCTATGCAGCAGCTTCAGAGCTAATAATTTGTATCCAGAAATAGCATTCTGCAAGCTGTGTTTCATTCATACCAGTAGGATGTATTAAAAGGAAAACAGAAAGAGAAAAATGAAAAGGGGAGGAAGTACTATATTTTCAGCCTCACTATAATGCTAAGGTGGGGTTTTGGTTAGGCAAAATACATCAAAACAAGTGCCTTTTTCTGAGCTGCCTACATCTCCTCATTGACAGTTCCACTGACTGGGGTATGTAGAGATACCTACACACATTTGGTCTTTGTAATTTCTAACAGGAATGTGTTTTTGCAACAGTAATGTTTGTATTAGTCTGTTGAGACCAGTAAGCCCAAAGTAGGTACAAGGCATCAATCAAATTTATGTGATCTAAGATAACTGGTGATTCGAAAGGGAAATTTCTACTTCTGATTCCTTGCTGTATCTGTCTCTAAGCAGCTTCCTTATCTTCATAAAATGTAGTGTAGTCATGGTACTGCTGTTACCTAGATGTTTGTGAACATCCTGTGTATGCAAACAGCTGACTTGAATGATACTGCTGCTTCCAAAAGTGAGATTTTTGGGCAGATAACCATGAAATACTCATAAATATTTCATTGCAAACTGGACTGATCAAGTGAAACTGAGATTTAGAGTGAAGTTTGTCAGTTACTGTGCCTTACAGCAATAGAAAATAAATCACTGCAGTAAAACGGTATATAAGCATTGCAATGGAATGTATAGAAGAGTAGGTGGGAGGAATCGCTGGTATGAGGAAGTATCAGTTAATGTATTTTAGATTCTGCCTTTGCTTTAGCTTTTGGGCTCTTTCCCCATAAAGTATATGTCTTTTGGCAGAAGGTAGCTTAGAGATCAAAGGTGCAGACATGGAAAATGTAGATTTTTCATCTGTACAAATAAGATAAGGATTGGGAGGAAGACTTTTTTATTTCATGCCTGACTTTCTGGCCAGTTTTGGTTTTGACCTTTTAATGCTGTGGAACAGTACGGTTCAGTTACACTAATCCCAGTTCTGGAGACAAACAATTTGGTTTTATTTAAAATGTCACCACTCAGTCCTGCATGGACATGTACCCTCTTATATCCTGGTTTGGCATACCAGTGGCAAGCTCTGAAAAGTCTTGGCTTTGGAATTCTTTACTTGACATGGCAGTGCCTAGTGCAGGATGCTGCTCCTAAATACATAGTTAAGCTCCTCACTGAAATGGTAGCTGTGATTCTTAGTGAGGTCTTGTTTAACCAAAGATAATTTCTCCAACTTTTACAGTCCTTTCTTGGTCTCCTGCTCCTTCAAAGAAAAAAGCCTGAAGAATAAAGGACAATTTGTTATTTATTTATTTGTGTTTCCCTAGAAGGAACATACATACATAACATACATAACGACAATATGTGTGTGAATTGCTCATCAAGGGGAGAGAACTTCCTGTATGCAAAATAAAGTTCTGTCATGAAAAGCACTTTGAATCATAGAATCATAGAATAGTTAAGGTTGGAAGGGACCTTAAGATCATCCAGTTCCAACCCCCCTGCCATAAGCAGGGACACCTCACACTAAACCATGTCACCCAATGCTTCATCCAACCTGGCCTTGAACACTGACAGGGATGGAGCACTCACAGCCTCCCTGGCCAACCCATTCCAGCGCCTCACCACCCTAACAGGAAAGAATTTCTTTCTTATATCCAATCTAAACCTCCCCTTTTTAAGTTTGAACCTGTTACCCCTTGTCCTGTCACTACAGTCCCTAATGAAGAACCCCTCCCCAGCATCCCTATAGGCCCCCTTTTCAGATACTGGAAGGCTGCTATGAGGTCTCTACGCACCCTTCTCTTTCCCAGGCTGAACAGCCCCAACTCTCTCAGCCTGTCTTCATATGGGAGATGCTCCAGTCCCCTGATCATCCTTGTGGCCCTCCTCTGGACTTGTTCCAACAGTTCCATGTCCTTTTTATGTTGAGGACACCAGAACTGCACACAATGCTGCAGGTGAGGTCTCACTTGCGAGAGCAGAGTAGAAGGGCAACATCACCTCCTTCAACCTGCTGGTCATGCTTCTTTTCGCAGAATCACAGAATCACTAGGTTGCAAGGGACCTCTAAGATCATCAAGTCCAACCCATGCCCTGATGCAGCCCAGGATATGGTTGCTTTCTGGGCTGCAAGCGCACACTGCAGTTGGCTCATGTTCATGTTCTCATCGACCACCACCCCCAAGTCCTTCTCTGCAGGGCTGCTCTCAATCTCCTCTCTGCCCAACCTGTAGCTGTGCCTGGGATTGCTCCCACCAAGATGTAGGGCCTTGCACTTGGCATGGTTAAACTTCATGAGGTTGGCATCAGCCCACCTCACAAGCGTGTCAAGGTCCCTCTGGATGGCATTCCTTCCCTCCAGCATATCCACCCAACCACACAGCTTGGTTTCATTGGCAAACTTGCTGAGAGCGCACTCAATCCCACTGTCCATGGCAGCGACAAAGATGTTGAACAGGACTGGTCCCAACACCGATCCCTGAGGGACACCACTCGTCACTGGCCTCCAGCCGGACACTGAGCCATTGACCACAACTCTTTGTGTGTGGCAATCCAGCCAGTTCTTTATCCACCGAGTGCCCACCTATCAAATTGATGTCTCTCCAATTTAATTGGAAATATGCTAGGACTTCTGAAGCTGTTTTGCTTCCTCACATTATTCGTTTAGACCTCTTGATATAACTTCTTATTTATTTGCTTGACTGTATTACCCAAGTAGACTGGAATGATTTAGTGAAGCTTTCCAACTTATTTCCTTGAATAAGTTTTCTGGGCTTTGGCAATTGCTTTGTGTCTCTTTGGGCAATCATTGAGTCACCTCATTTTAGTCCCTTCAGGCTCTTCTTGTTGGGCACCCAAAGCTTGGGCTGATTCCTAGTCCCAATGAACTGCAGGTGTCCACAGAGTTACAGCTGAGCACCTGGGAATCATCAGCTCCTCCTGAAAATCTTTCTTTGGATAAGAAAAATGCTGCAGTAAAAATGTGTGTGAATGTACCAGATTGCTTACATATGTTTGTAAGGTAGTGGTTTGGGTTCCCATGGGTCTGGCAGTGCGTATGCTTCTGTGTGGAGGCTCATTTGATACTTATTTTTTGAGACATAGCTAATGGCTTATTTCTCAGTTCTCTGTCAACACAGAGTGATTCCTGATAGAAGCCTTGTAGCATTAGGCTAGACGAGATAGCAGTAAACGTGCTAACCTTTGGTATTTTTTTATGCAAAAGTCTGCCACTTAATTTTGAATGCTAAGAAATGGATGAAATGTGAAGATCCAAGGAGTTTCTGCACAAATTTTATTGAATTCTGTTCCTGAAATCAGTGGGACTGATCCAATGAAGTTTTGGATGTGCTTGTTTTGTGATGGTCATTAAATAATTTCTGTTAATGAAGGCTGGAGGAGAAAAACATGTGCGTTATGGAAGCCCTGTCAGAGTGTGTTGACACGGGAGTCATGGACAATGCTGAGAGGATCAATGTGACCAAGCGAGTGCCATATTATTAGACAAAGTGTCAATGTTATATAGAGATTCTTAGCACAGCTACAGTGATTTGGCAGTTGTTGATTGGGCACCTTAACCCTTAACAATGCTAGGACTGGATAACACTGTCCTGGGAACTCGAGCCCCAGAACTTCTCAGCTCCCCCTCTTCTCCGCCTACCTCTGAGTTCTTACAGCTGGTGTTTCTTTTACTCCCTAATCCATGGCCTTCAGTTTATCTCGACTCCGTTTCTGTTCTCAGGCAGGCTGCCTTACACCAAGGTCTCTGGATTGCTCACAAAATGTCCGTTGTCAGACAGCCTGTCCACAAGAGTGAGCTTGTGCTTTTCTTGGGAATTGGCACACTGGCTATTTCCTTGGGCTTCCTTTTTGCTATCAACATGCTTTTGCACCACCTGCTTATTGGAACAAACCAGGAGAATTAAATGCTCATACTGTGTTTGGTCAGTACATTTGAACTACAGTTTGATTCCTTGGTTTAACCTTAGTATACCTTTGACTTAGCCAGTTGTCTCATGCACATTTTGTGTCTTCAGGTGCAACATGTCTTCAGCATTTAAAAGGTTCAGAAGATACTTAGCTTCATGGGAAGCAGGCAGGTGGAAAATAAGAAGTTTAAAATGTATCTCAGTACTCAAGTGATGGGCAACTTTGGACTGCATAAATAGAAAATTTAGTCTTTGTAATATTTGGGTTTTACATAATTTGCAGTTAGTCTTTGAAAGAAACAAAGATGCTTAAACCTTTGCCACTGATACTGTTCCCCCAGTTCTGTGGCTGAACAGAGCTTAAGAACAGTCTCCTAAGGCTAGAGAATTGGTTGATGGGCTATAGGCTTGGCTTTTTTAATAATGCGTAAACAGTTCAAATCTTCTCCTTTTTGTTTGCTTGTTGATTTTTTGAGAATGACTTGAAAAACAGAAAGCAGGTAAAGCGTGGGTTTTGATAGCTAACAGTATCTTTGGTTCAGTGTCTTTTAGGGAATTGACTGTTATGCCTGGATGATACAAGTACTGTCTGCAGTGTACTTGTGGATGTACTAGGTAGGTAGGTATTTTCAGGGCTGACTAGAAGAGGTTACATGAGTTTTAGCACATACCCAGGCCTTTTAGCTTGCTAAACTATTCTGATAGACCAAGCAGAATGCAAACTTCATGGTATTTTGAAATGTCAGGCCGATTTAATTGCAGATTTATCTGACTGAACCTGAATACAGATCAGAACAAAGAAAAGTTCATTTTTCAACTAACATAATGATGTGGCTAGTCTTTGTAATTGTTCTAGTGCTCAATGTAACTTATCTGAGAGTATTTACTGTAAGCTTCTTTTAGAAGTTTTTCTTCTGCTCATCGATCTCTTTATGTGAGATCTTTAGTGCTACAAATGATGTGTTGATGGTATTGCTCAGTCAGCAGTCTTTGGTTTTAATGTCAGAATTTCTGTGGAGATCCTCCAAGGCTCTCTGCTTTATCTGTTTTCTGCTTCTGTAACCTATTGTAGGGGTGGGGTTTTTTTTAGAAGTCTGAAGATAATTTCTTCACCCTTGATAGTGAGAACTCTGCTTTCCTAGTCTGTGCTTTGTTCCATCTGCTGTACCCATTTTTATGTTTGTGTTTGACATCTTTGGCAAACGCAGAACTGAAAGAGCCTTTCTGGTTTAGGAAATCCACCTCTCTGTTGCCTCGGGCTGTTATATGATAGGAGGTAACTGTCAACTAAAAGTCAAGATAGTTGAAGTGGAACTTGTGATTTTTTTGTTCCCCCACACTTTGAACCATTTTCCACAGCTTGGACACTGTTATCTTCCCCACTTGTCTTATATTCTTAATGTCACTTTTGGTTTGGTTTTCATTTAAGCAGTAAACACATTCTGTTGCTGCTTTGTCTATAGCAGCAAAGTGTTGATCTTTCTGCTCACTCTGTATAACTTAAATTCTCACCAAGTCTTTACACATTTTGGCATAATCCATTTTTGCCTGCCCTGCCTTTAATTGCTGCAGCATAATCACAATGGATCTGTCAGATATTTTGCTGCCAGAATAACCTCCCTATTGGTTTTTTGCTTTTCAGCTGGTCAGCTGTGCAGCACCTTTTCTCTTGGCTTTTCAAGATCTGCGGTGCATATTCTTCCTTGTCTCAAGCCTGATATTTAGAATGAGTTAGACAATGACTTAGTTCCATTGTTGTTTCTAATGCTCACTGCTCTCCTTTTCTTCTTAGGCAAAACTGTCTAAAAACCATGAATAGAAATATTCTACTTCATGTCACTCCTCATAGTTGTTCTCTGCTGTGAACCCTGAAGAAACTGCTGATGGCTGTTGTGGTCAGCTTGAGTCTGTTTTTCCTCCTTCTTCTTTAATCGCTTCACTGCAATTTATTTCTATTTTCAATTGAAAAAAAAAACAAAACCAAAAACACCCCCCCAAAAAAAAACCCAACAACCAAACAACAAAAACAACCCCACCTAATAAACCCAAACCCCTCCCCCCCAAAAAACCCACCATAAAAACCCAAACTGCAAAGCTGCTATATTTGTTATCATGTTTTCGACTTAATCTTTGTCCAGTTTTACAGCAATCTGAGAATTACGCTGATTTGTTTTTTGAGTTGAACCATGAAGGTCATATTTAAGCATTATTGTTGTCATATTGGTTCTGTTCATATCTTATTTTATAGCAGACATATTGTGCAGCTGATCTTGCTTTTAAAGAAGTTATTTTTAGCACTACTTTGTCGCTATGTTACTACCCAAATTTGTTTTCATTCCATACAGACAGGGTAATCAGTTGGAGCACCTGCCTGGCCATAGAGTTTCTATCCCCAGGTTCATGGAAGGTTCTTAAGGAGTCACTGCCATGTCATACCTACCTTCTTTATATGTTCTGGGTTCTAGATCACCTTTGTTTTGTAGCATTTCTTATATTTTTATAGCCTCTGTGTAAGCAGTAAGTATGATATGAGTGATTAATCTAAAGACAGAACTACATTTACGTTTTCATGTACTGATATGGTTTTGGTAAATAGCTAAGCTTCAGAGGGGCATCTGTTTATACATCTACTTAGACCAATACGATAGCTCTGGGAATTTCTTCCTTCTGTGCTTCCCCTTCTAGCTGTAACATGTACTTAATATTCCTCAAATGTAGAGGTGAGGCTTCTTCCACTTTTTCACCCCCATTATTCCCCCTGATTTCCGTCCCATTTTTTTTCCATGGTTTTTGGTTTGGGTTTTGGGTTTTGGTTTTCAGTTTTACAACAGCTGTAACCTGTTTCTTATTACAGATTTTTTTCCCTCTGCTGTGAATATTTCCTTGCATTCTACATTTGAGATGTCTGCAGGATAGAAGTTTTATGGAATGAGAACTTGTTTAGAAACATCATTTGTATTTTACTCAAGTTAGCTGCAGCTCACATAAAGCTCATGTATAAGTAATACTACTTTGATTTGTTGTCTTATTTGGTTGCTGTCAAATTGAAGATATGATCTCTGAGGGTGAGAATTCAGTCTCCCAGTAGGCAGTTGGGCTAAAGCCTGTATGAGCAATAAGGTGGAATAAGAATTTTGTTCTGTGCCTTTTTTAATTTCCACTTCAATACTGATCTACATGATACGATTTTTTTTCCCACCTGTTTAAACACCACACTGTTCAAATAGAAAACTCTTTTTATTCAGGCTTGATTAAAATACAACTTAGAATTAGAAACATTCCTTCATCTTATCTGTCATCTGAAACCGCTCAGCTGGAGCTGTTCTTGCCATCTTTGTGGTTTTTCATTTGTTTAATTCTTTGTTTTAGGAGGTCTCTGCTGATCCCACAGGAACTCTCACAGCTGCTGAAGAGAGAAAGGAGAAGGTGCCAAGCCCACATCTCAGTCATCTTGTAATTTTGACATCTGGCAATTCGTTGTATGGTTTGGCAGAGAGAGTGGTGGCCACAGAGTCTTTGTAGGTTATTTACTATACATTGCATTTTGTGGTCACTGGAAGCTATGGATTGTTTAGGAGATTGTGATTACAAGCCAAAACATTCTGGAGAGGTCAAAAATTCCTCCTTCTGAATGTGATTTTAAATATGAGTGATAGAGGTAATTTCTTTAATTTAAAGGTATTAGGGCCTAACCATCTGGTCTAACCACCTGTAAGCATGAGCAATGAAATTTTACTGCAGCTGGTCCAGTAATTTGTGACAGTACAAGGCCAGATCTAACAAGAGAAAAGTTTAATTTTAAAGAGGCTGATGGGAGTATTTAATGTGTATGGTTCTTGTAAACCTTATATTAAATACTCAAATGGTGATGACTGAGACTCAGAACTGCTCAGTTCATATTGATTTGGCTTAGATTGCAATGTTCTTTGCCATGTGTGGAAATGTACCTATGAAGAAGAGATTATAACAATCAAGTAACACAAAACTCACAAAATAGGTTTTATTTGGTCAAAATAATGCAAAGAGTCAGATGGAATTGTTTATTTGCCCCATACAAAATGACATGTAAAGATTACAAGTTAATTTTAAACATGTATTTTCAAAGGAGCTTTTTTTTTTGCATTCATTTATGTTTACTTAGAAATTTGGGTTTTGTTATGTTGTTATTAACCAGTGCTATCTCTGAGAAAGAATGGGATCTCATATTGTATCTGTTAGAGATTCCATTGTATATAAGTAATAAGGAACATTGTTTTTGAATTCTGACATGTATTTGTTAACATTGATACTGACTGCTCTGCGTATTGCAATTATGGGACACACACTTTTCCACTGACTTTACTGTTTGGATCAGAGCTTTGCATAAAACAGAAATATGAATTGTTGGTATTCAAACATTAGTGTCTTTATTCATGCATTTTCTTGTTTGCAGTCATACTTTAAAATTGACAGAAATGAGGATACTTGCTGATATGTTGTTACTGTTCTTGGTGTTAAATATTCCAAGGTTACATATCAT
Source organism: Agapornis roseicollis (assembly GCA_002631895.1). Taxonomy (NCBI): domain Eukaryota; kingdom Metazoa; phylum Chordata; class Aves; order Psittaciformes; family Psittacidae; genus Agapornis; species Agapornis roseicollis. The sequence continues at coordinate 25,320 of NDXB01005710.1, read as the reverse complement.
TATTGGCAAATATGTCAACTGTGGAGTAAAAAGTTGTACAGAGACATGCCAAATGTTGCATTTTCTTTGCTTTCAAAGGGTATTTCTGGCTGAGCAGTTTGAGTGTCTTCAGCCTCATCTTGATGCGGTGATGCCAGCTGCCAAGAAGCCTTTTCTTCAGCAGTTCTATTCTCAGGTCAGTATTGTGTAATTCATAGCTGATTTTTAAACAAAAGGTTTGAAACTTTGTAGAAGAAGTTTGAAACTTGTACAATATGGTGCAAATACTTACACATTTGAGTTATATGTTGCTTTTATTAGCCAGAAATTTGCTGAAATGGATTTAATTTCTTTTTCAGACAGTGTCAACTGCCAGTGAACTGCGTAAACCTGTTTATTGGATTGTTGCTGCTAAAGCAATTGATTATGAACAAATGCTGCTTCTCATGGCTAATGTGAAATGGGATGTGAAGGAAATCATGTCACAACACAATATATATGTAGATGCTCTTTTAAAGGTGAGTACTTTCTTGGAAACAGCGTGCAAGAGTTTATGTAAACATTAAATTGCTGTAATACTTCACTAAAACTGTGAAGGTAGCATGGTTAAAACAATACAGCGTCCTGACAAATGGGAATTTCTTAAAAGTAGGTAAGTCCAGAATTCTTACTGTTCTTGCTGCTAGCAGATTGCTTCAGTGATGATTTGTTGACTACATGGTGGGTGAAAGGGACCATAAAAGTTTAATGAGTTTCCTGTCTTTGTCTTGGATGGTAAATATATGTGTCATAACCAGAGCAACAGTGAGGAAACTTCAGTGGCCTGAGATAGTGTTTTTTTGTTTGGGTTTCTGTTGGGTAGGGTTGTTTGGGGGTTTTTTGGAGGGATGAGGGGGTCGGGGAAAGGTGGGTTTTGTTTGTGTTTGTTTGTTTTAACAAAGGCTGTTTGCTGTTATGCATAATGTTAGTGGTTATCTTTGAGATGATGGGAACTCTAGGTCAGACTGGAACTGAGAATGACTGTGCACTTGCCAGTCAAAGTTGCTATATTCAGTTAGCATTTGAAAAAGAAGGTAGAAGGGAAGTTGTTCACCCAGCTTCTTAATTGCATTCAGTGGAAGTGGCTATACAGTTGCTGTGTCTTACACATACAGAACCTGTTCTTGTAAGAATCCCTCTCTCATCCTTTTCTATGTGCCTGAATGATGTTTCTAAAGGTCTTCAGAAAGAAGTTCTGTCAGTGGTAAAATCACTCTAATTCTTACACAGAAGCTGGAAAAAATATTTTAAGGTTGTGTGAAGCATGTATCAGAGGAAAAGTTGTGAATCTGTGTTGAATAGCAGGTTTGATTACACCTTGGTACTTTGTAGCTGCTCTCTGCTTAAAATAAATCATTGCAAAGAAGGAAGAAGCTGACAAGATACATTATTGCACTGAATTTGACTGAATCTTTGTGATTACCATTCTATATGCTGCTATGGCTTTTTGAAATCAGTTTGCGCTTAAAACATTTGGTCTCTGCAGTAAAACTTTTTCCTTTCATGGATGTAGAACTGATGAAGAATTTGCTTCAGGACAGTGAGGGCTAATACCATTTAAAACCATTTCTGGCTTCTGCATTATACAGCTAATAATGGTTGCTACAGGAGCTTTGAGGTTACTGCTAAGCAGTAAGTCATTCGCTGTGTACTCTGGAGCTCCAGGAGTGTCAGATGTAAGCACAATGCTTAATTTAAAAACAAACTTATTTTAGCCATGTCTACAGGTACATGAGATTCTGTATTTAGGCTTATAATATGTATGGAAGCAAATGAAGTGGGGAAAGAGAATTGTTCAAGAAATTCATTATCATGGAGTGTTAGGAGTCTCCATCTTCGGAAATGGGTTGCATGCCAGTTAAAGCATGACATTGTGGTACCCTGCTTTCTCTTGCCAGATTCCTCTTTCAGAAAATCTGTGTTAAGCACCAGTTATGTGGTCGGATATGATGTTAAACTGATGGCTGAGATTCCTTCCTGGTATTTTTCACACACTAGATTTTTGAGAGGCAGGGGGAGAGTGATTAAAAAAAAAGAAAAAGAGGAAAGAACCATCTAGATTAACAGCCTTGAAATGAAAGCACCTTGTTGGGCAAGCGTGGTCTTAGTAGGCTGCAGTACAAAACCTGCTTTTGCTGGCTACACAGGGAAGTTCGCTATCAGTCTGCTTTATATTTCAGTTGTTGGATACCTTTTTAAAATGACAGAGGCATTAGTCACTTGCAGCAGACTTATTTCACTTGATGTAAGTCACAAAATTACAGTAGCAGTAATTACGTTCAGTTGTGACTAGTGTCACTCATAATAACAGCTCAAATCTATCCAGGCTGTTGATGTTTCAGGTGGAACCAGGTGCCTTCTCTCAACCTGAATTGTTATCTCGTGTTGCAGTATGCATCTGAACAGTTTAAGATTTGGACTCTTCAGTGGGTGCTCTCAGCTCCTTTTAAAGCACCAGGGAACTTAACCTAATGCAAAAGCTTGAAGAATGAAAAGTGGTTACAGTAGTTTTGAGCTTCTGTTTGAAAGCTGATGGGGGTGGGTATTTAGAAGGATAAAGAAGGATTTTCTTTAGTGGCTGTATATTGACTTCAAAAAAGTTAAAGGTGAGTTTAAGGAGTGAAGCAATGAAAACGGCATTTGAAGGATTAGCTACTGGGTTAATTTTCAGAGGTGTCAGTTTCTGGACAAACTGCACCTCTAGGGAACAGTATTACTTGAGGTAATGTGAATGATACACTAGAAAGTGGTATGCTTTCTACTTCATATGTTAAGCTCTTGTCTCTGCAGTCTGTGCCTGTTAAGCTTCTCTGCTTTGTTCTTATTTTTCAGTATGCTCTTTCATGTGCATTTCTAATTCTTTGTTGTGGTTGCTAGGGATGTATAGAGTATGATCCCTTTTAAGCTAAAGGAATCTTCCATGTTTCATCAGGAGTTTGAAGAATTTAACAGAAGGTTGAACGAGGTGTCTAAGAGAGTCCGTATTCCCCTGCCAGTCTCCAACATCCTTTGGGAGCACTGCATACGCTTGGCCAATAGAACTCTGGTGGAAGGGTAAGCAGTTCATGGAACTCTTTCTTTTGGATAAATATGTCCATAGTGATAATGTCTATTTTATGCAATTGAAAGTTCTAATTTTGTAGTGCACTGGTAAGTTCTTGTGCTTTCAGAGGCCTAAAAACTATCAAGCTGTAACATAGTCCTTAAGCAGTTGTTCCATGGAGTCTGGTACAGCATTAAGTTTAAAGGGAATGGTCTTGTACCTGCATACTGCTGAAGAATGACATTGAGCGTTTTATTGAAGCATTTGAAACAATGTATTTTTCTTTCAAAGAAACTTCTATATGAACATTATAATTTCCCAACAGAACAAAGAAGAAAGTTGACGTGTAATTGTCAGTATCTCTATGGTGATGCCATTCATCTTTGCCAGGAAGAAGGATGGAGTTGTCAACCTGAACAGTTACTTTAGAATAGCCACGGAGCAGGATTTTTCCAAGCTCATCATGGAGAGAGAGGTGTCTTAGTTGGCTTGATCAACAGAGGCTCAAGCACCTTAGTCAGGAACTGCTACACCTTGCTCATCCCTCCCTCCTTAAAGCAGTGTCCCAGTCTTTTCAGAGTCAGTATTGGAGCCTGAGTATTGTAGTCTTTTCATCACTGTGTTTATTTTTGTGTCCTTGTCGCCTTGCTCCGTATGTCTGGGCTCTCATCGCAACTACTTCTGCATTACAGAATACATGCTGTCTTCCACTCCTTCTGCATATGTTTCCATATTTCTTTCTTGGTTATCTTTACCCTATGCACTCCTTACTACCTATTTTACTTCCTTGCATCCCACTCTTCTGCTGTCTGCTCTAATTTAGGACCTCAACAACATGCTGCTTCTCCAAATGTTAGCTGTCTGTTGAGGATCATCAGCTTCCACTGCTTCCATGAAACGATCATTTTTATACTCATGCCCATTTCTTCTTATGCTGTCATCCTGTTGCAGACTCTTAAGAGATCAGTTTCATTTTCAGGGAGACTAAATCCAGCCATGAAACTCCCTCTGGCTTCTGGGTTCCTTCTTATGACATGACCTATACAACTGTCTTCTTGTTTTGAAATTTTGGTTTCTGCTTATAGTGCCTCAAGTCAAAGTGGAACAAAAGCATCTTTCTTCTCCCCCTGTTCCTTTTCCTTTCAAGTGGGTAGCACCATTAGTCACTATGAACCTACTATGCCCAACCCCTGTGCCTGTTTTGGACTCGTTTCTTTCTTTTTTGACGTTACTCATCTTTTGTGACTACATTGTTCATAAATCACTTAGTTCTTAGCTCCAAAGATCATCACTCATTATCTTGCTCCACACTGCGTTTTTGGTTCACACTTGTGATTAAGCATGAAACTTTCACCTTTTCTTTCACCTAAACATTTCACTGTCTGGTCAGAGTGGACTGGGAATACCTCTCTGATATTATTTGTCACGTGCCTTCAAATTTTGCCCTGCCCTATCTCCTAGTTCTGTGTTCTTTCCTGTTTCCCATCTGGCTTCTTGAAGTACTTTAGTGTGTCCTATTGAGAATCATTGTCCAGTGGTGGGCTGGATTAAGTCTATTAATACACTGTGCCTCATACCAAAGCTTTTGTATTTCCTGTACACAGCTGAAATTGGCACTGCTAAGGGCATTGCAGTGTCATTTCCTTTGATCTTTACAAATGCAATTTCTTATCCATTTGAAAAACTGCAAAGACAATTTTCCTGGTTTGTTGCTTAACACCCCATTGTAATCCTTCCTGGTATTACCCTGCCCTAAGCTCATCTACTGTTTCTTCTTCTCTGAGCTCAAACCTGTCACCAGTTTTCTGTCAGTCTGCTCTCACTGAAACATGAATCTTTCACAGAGTTTAGCCAGTGCTGCCACCCTTTATCCTCTGGTTGTTCTGGGTGTTTTTGAACAAACAGCTTTGTGCCTTTCTCTGATGTTGTTCACTATTGGTTCAGTAAGCTCCTGGGGACCATTCTTAAAGCTGCGTGTTACATTTCAGATTTCAGTGGTCACTGACCACTTGATGCCACTGTCTGGTGCGCTGATCAGTATTGGTTTAATTTCCCTTAACCCACTTCTAGTCAGTTGTCCAATGTAGGATTTTTAGTAGCTTCTGGTGTGGGATGGTGATGGGTTTTTTTTAAGTATCAATGGGTACAATGCAGCTCTATTATATGAGTGGGGTTAAAACATTATACTAATGCAAATAAAACCCTTCATCAGGCATTCTGAGAGAAGTTCTTGTATGGTTTTAAGTTAAAACTGTAATTATGTTCCCCCTCAATGCTTGAAATACTAAGTTAAACAACTTTGAGAAGTAACATTCATTTTTAATTCCTTCTAAGTTTTACTTTCCACTGTGTTTCTCTTTTCAGTTATGCCAATGTAAAGAAGTGCAGCAATGAAGGACGTGCCTTGATGCAGCTGGACTTCCAACAATTCTTAATGAAGCTAGAGAAGTTAACAGACATTAGACCTATTCCAGATAAAGAATTTGTGGAAACCTATATTAAAGCATACTACCTAACAGAAAATGACATGGAATGCTGGATAAAAGAACATAGGGTAAGAGTTAAATTTGCATTCTTTTACTGTCAAAAAATGTAGAGAAGTAGAGCAAAATTAAGTTTAAAACATTTGTGTGCTGTTCAGAACATTCCAAAGTCCATATCTTGGTCATCAAAAAGTATGGTTTGAAACCACATCAGGAAGTTTTACTTCACCTTTAGGAGTAGATTGCTTAAACTAAGTTGTAAAGCACAGTAGATAGATAAGAGCTTATTTTTCCTTCACTTAGTAATACTGCATAACATTGCTGTCCAAGGTAAGACTTCATTTGTGTTTTGAATGCCTTAACATATTTTCATGATAGCATAACCTAAGTTAGGACTGTATAAGTAATAGTCACATGCTGTTGGAGCTGCATATTGTTGAAGTGAAAACTCTTTTAAAACGGGCCACTTTGAAATCTGTATTTTGGGATTACTTGAAATCATGTTAGGGATAGATGAAAGAAATACATCTTTAATATAGTTTTCCTTGTTTTACCTGGAGCCACAAGAGAGCTTGTAAGCTGTTGTTTGGTGACCTATGTGGAAAAACTCTTGTTCAAATCTGCTAGTGGAAGCTATATTTTTGATGGTGTTACGTATAAAGGTAGTACTGTCAAATCTGGTGTTTTGTCAGGTGTTAAGAATTCTAGGCTTAACATTTTTGCCATTTTTCTTCCGTTATCATGGACTGAAATTAACGTTGTTTGGAAAACCTGTAGACAGAAGTATTTAGAAGTTTGTTGGAGCTGAGAAGTCAAAAAAAGATGATCAACTTTCATCACAGTTTGTTTAGAAAAATGTAAAAAGAGTAAAAAAGCTTATCCTATTTGCATATATATTTCCCACCACATTGCCCAAAGAATGGAAAAGACATTAAAACTTGATTTTTTAATACATATATATTCACAGAATTACTTTCTGTGAGCTCAGTCCAGCACTGTTAAAGTTGTAAGCATTTTCTGTTATAATTCCCCATGCAGCAAAATACAGTTTTGTCCTCTGCCTCCACTGTGTAAACTATCCAGACCTGACTTAAATACCACTTTAAATCTCCCTTGTGTACTGACTGCTTCTGTAGCTGAAAATCCACAGGTGTGTGCCTGAGGTTAAGTTTCAATGTCCGTCTCATGTTTTATTCTGCCATAACATGATTTGCTTTCATTTGCCAGGAATATTCCACTAAGCAGTTGACCAATCTGGTGAACGTCTGCCTGGGCTCCCACATCAACAAAAAGGCAAGACAGAAGCTGCTAGCCACTATTGATGACATAGACAGGCCTAAAAGATAACTGGAAAAAGCTACCTTTCCCTGTGACTTGTACCTTTTTCTGTTCATGTGAAGCATGCAAGCAAATCTCTCATGGACTAATGACAACATTCTCTTAAAAAGCATTATGCATGACCTTTCTTGCCAGCATTGGAGACACACTGAAGTGGCATCATATTCTAAAACATGACTTTTCTAATCTGTAGAATTATTTTCTGTTGTATTTCTTCCCTTTTCGTTTCTTTTGTTACATGCCCTTAGTGAAGGGCCACTTGTTTGTGTATCATTGGTGAGCTGTATATTTTGCAAAGTTGTATACTGTAAGTAATATCAGAGAGAAATACATTGGCTTAATATATAGATGATGCTCTTTTTTTAAAAAAAGGACTACTTGAAAAACTTACTTCTTTTCTCCCTGCTTTCACCCTCAGAATTTGTGCTTTATAATGGGCCACTGTAAAATGAAGGGAACTGTACAATGTATGATCGATGTATCTTGCATGTAGTTTAAGAGTGCAGATCAACTAAATACTCTTCTGTTAAAGCCTCTCTTCTTCATGTGTATTTAAAAATATCTGTTTATTTCAGAATTAACTTAGTCATATCAAAATTACTGACTTCAGATTAATAGAAGGTAATAAATACTGTACACTAATATGCTTTCTTTGTGAGACTTTGTTTTCCTAATTCAACAATGCAAAATGTCATTTACAGTAGAAGTTAGTACTCTTCCTTTCATAGTGCTTCCCTTTTGCCCTTCTGCCAGTCTTCCCTGTTCCAAAGCAGTAATGCCATGGAATAGGAATACTCAGAGTTGGTTTTTCTGTTTGTTTTTGGTTTTG
>NDXB01005710.1:0-11388 GCA_002631895.1 Agapornis roseicollis | reverse complement strand
ATTTATTTACTTTACAAAAACCTTTTTTTTTTTCCTTTTTTTTTTTTTTTTTTTTTTTTTTTGTAAGGTCCAAATCTGAGAATGGTCCAAATAAAATACTCAGGTGAAAAGATCAGGGAACGTTTCTTCCCAATGCCTATCCATGCTTTTTAAATTCCATCTATTCAATGATGGGAAAAGATAGGATAATAACTGTAGAGATTTGATTCTTTTGCAGGCACTAGACTGTTTGATTAGCTTCAGTTTCCTGGGTGGGTGCTCAGACTCGAATCTGGTAGGCTCTTTTGGGTGATTAGTTCCTATGAACTTGTGTGCTTTTATCTCATGTCTTTAGGTTCAGACTGATTTCTGTATTAGATTTCAGTTTTGCGCATTTGAAAAGAGTATATGAATAATTCAACCACATTTATTAGCCTCTAGTGAGCGGTCACTAAGGCTGGGAATTGGACTGAGTGACGTGTGCAGAAAGGTTTGGGAATGAGAGAAAAATGTTGCAGTTGAGTAAAATGTTCTGGAGGTCAGTATGTGCCTGGATCACAGCCTGAAAAACACAAGCGCAATCGTCCCTGGGATTATCTGTGCTTCAAGATGAGTCTTTCTGCTTTTGCTATTTATGAGGTCAATGAAGGATCTTCAGGCTGAAGTCTTCTGCACTGAACAGTTGCATGCTTTCCTGAAAGTGGGCTAGTGTTCACACTTGGTCTGAAAACAGGGATTACTGTTTCAGGAAAAGTAAATTAAAAACAATGCTTAAGACTGGGCTTATTTAAAGATTCGATTAATATGTTCACCTTGCTTTACTTGCACAGCGTGGAGCAGAACTGAGATTAACCCACTAGCTGCTTTTATGTAAAGCTGACTGGGGCAACTGAGGAGCCTGATATAAGCGTGCCAAGTTGCCTGCTAGAGCAATGAATGGGGAGAGATCCCCATTTACTGCACAAGCCTGAAGAGACTCACCTGGGAGCCCGTGCTGCCTGGTGCAAGCACTGTCTGCCGAAACAGTCGGGTTTAGCTGGCACACCGGTGTCACTGAGGGTGGAGAAGCCAGCCCCTGCAGTGGAAAGCGGAATCCAGCTGTGCAACTGCCGAAGTGATGGGCTGTGCCTCTGCGGGATCTTTATAACCTTCTGGATTGTGCCACCCACTGTGGCTGTGGTGGGCTTCCAAGGAGGGGGCTGGAAGCAGCAGGGCCGGCCTGCCAGGGCACAAAACCAGGCTGGGTGACAAGGACCCCGGGGCTGGTGACCAGGGGAGACACGGCTGCCAAGAGAGAGGCCTCTTTTTGTTCGGGTTACTTCCTCTCCCATGCTGTTGAATCAGGGGAGCAGCCCCAGGGCTGCCACTCTCTCACAGTCACAAGCTCTCTGCCACAGTGCCCTGGGAGGACATCCCTCCTAATGAAATCACCAGCCAGTCTGCTGCCTGGCTTTTGTATTAGCTGAGTTTAAATTAGACCATCACTCCGAAGCGCCAGCATCTCTTTGCTGGTGACGGTTGAGAAGATGCAAGTAGAATCAAAGGAGCAAATTAATCCAATCTGATTCATCTGATCTCGGTCCTAATGAAGTGTTCCAAGAAGGCAATGGGGACTTGCTCTTCAGCATATGCTGGAACTTGTGCTCTGGCTACAGAAGTGTTTCCACATCAGACTTGGAGCAAGGCTGGCAAAAGGTATCGGGAGGGTCGAGGGTGCAGACTGGCAGAGCAGCCAAGCCATGGGCCAGACAGAGTCATCCCCTTGCAGTGGCAGTATCGCCAATAAATTCCTGGGAGGGGATTTAGGTTGGTGAGGGGCAGAGGACTGGGGAAGAAGTGGTAGAAATGCCACCACAAAACAGAAAACCTTTTTATTGACTTCATGATTTTGTGGTGACGAGGCTCAGGACTAGTACAGAAACGGACTGGAGAAAAGGGAAATGTTTTGCATGTTGGATAGGATTTTCATGATCTAAACTATTACATGGAAAGGAGAAGGCCAACTGAGGGAAGTGGCCTCTCTCTGACCTGCAATGGAGAGGGAACAATAACCCATCTTGTTTCTCTCCTCCGCTCTATTAAATCAGCCTAATCCTAGTTCTTGGTATTCATCTTGAATCATTATTTCATATTCAAACCTGTGTAAATGGAAATGAAGAATGCGTTGTACAGTTTCTTCTAGAAGGTACAGAAAACACTTTGTTTATATAAGCAGTCATTCTTCACTGAGCATTATATATGCCCCTGGGTATCAGTGAAAAATCATTTGCAGAATGGGTGCATGTGTTGTCTGTTGTTTAGAATACCTATTTTGTGAAAATGGTGGTAGTCCAAATAATGAGGTGTAATGGAGAGGAAGGATATTGATGCTACAAATTGCCATGAAAAGGCTGAATTCGCTCTGGAAGAAAACTTCAGATTTCATTACTCTCATTGCAATTTTTAAGAGCAAGGTAACCTGAAAAGGAAAGGATCTACTTTGAAAAATCACTTCTATTTTGCTTCCTACAATAACTCACTGACAAAAGACAGATATTTCTCTCTTCTGACCCAGCCACCCTCCTCTGACCTTAACTTGACTGAAATGGCATTTGATTGTACATGTATGCACCCCGCCATCTTTGTAAATGTATGCCTCGGGGTTTACTGCAGCACCACGATCTTCATTTTCCTTATGAAATGTAAAGGTCCTAAATGGTTCTGCATATACAGGGGGAGAAGTGAGATTTGGCAGGTGCCATCGTCATTGCAGCCAGCAGCAATCACACCAATGCCCTCTCATGATTTGATCTCATGCCCTTAACTGGAGGAGGAGAGGAAGAAACCTGAGCAAGGACTAAGGTGTCTGGAAATGGGACATTTATCTGAATATTGAGGCCTTTAGTCCAATCCAGAAATACACAATGCTGGCTGGGAAATAAAGCCAGTCAGCCAGCTTGGAAGATGAATTCCCATTGTAAGGGGACAAACAGGGAGGAGACCAGAGGGTAAAAGGTGAGGGTCCCCGTTTCCTGCAATCTTGCACACAAAATCATCAGGTTTTCTTAAGGAGCTTTCTTGTAGCACTAGCCATCTGCTGTGATACGATATAGCTTCAGTGTCACTGTGCTGTTTCGGGTCAAAAAGGAATATGACTGAAACTCACAGTCTCACAATTGACTTTGAAGGTATGAAGAAGTCAAAATTCAGAGATGACCACCACAACTGAGATAGAGAGGACTGAAGTAACAACAGTTCAGAGCTGCTTCTCCAAAACACCAACAGAGCATAGAAGGAGTGGGAAGGCGGCAGAGCCTGACTTCAGCCAGCACAAAGGCAGTGCAGATTTAAATATTTCCCTTCAACCTGTCATCAAAGTATACCTTCGAACACTAAATCCAGTGATTGAATTCCCATTGCACACAAAAGACTCTTGAAGCAAGCCTTTGAGATGAAAACCATTAGAAGGTCAGAAGGAAATGTTTTCCACCATAGAAAGTCAATAGTAAAAAGTCAAATGTACTTTTCATTCCATGGAGGCATGCATGTATGCAGGGCTGGTGCTATACGTGAACTCTGTCAGAGCCTCCATCCTTATCCATAGCATAAACTGACCAGATACATCTCACCTGCCCTTCAGGTGACATTCAGCGTGAGCAGACAGAGTATTTTTCAGTGGGAATATTGCAGCTCAGTGAATGGCAATACCTGGCTTCTAACAGTCCTGTGCTTTGGGCTCCCAGTTGCATGGAGGCATCTGGCCACAGTGTGCACACTGAGGTCTCTTTCACTGCCCAAGGATAGAGGGACAGAGGTGTTAAGCACAAGTCACTTACCATGTCAGTGATCCAGCAACTTGCCGGTCTTGTTTGCACGTATAAAGTGACTATACCAAACAGGAGGTGGAGGTCCTGAGTTTCTTGAAGGTTCTGAACTTAGCATGCCTGAGATTTCTAATGTATACACGTCTGCATGGGATTGCTGCAACCCTGTGTATGTCAGAATTACTCCCTGGGAGTTAAACTACTTGTTAGCCTTCAATGAGTCTTCCATGGCTGTGAAAGAGGACTGGCGTGGACCTGCCATCCTTGCACACACATTTTCTGAAACCATCAGTGAAACTTCTTGATGACCAAGAATGTGGCGTTGTTCCTGAATTGGTTCATGTTCGTTCAAAGAACACATGGAATGGATTTGCCATTTGAGTTAGGAGTTTGCCATGTTGTTTCTCAGAAACATATCTTTCTTAGAACCTGTGATGTCTTTCTATCTGGCACAGGAAGGAGTCCTACTACTTGCAATATTTCCTGGAATGATAGCTTGTATGGTTCCACACTTACACTAGGAGCTGCAGCACGTTGTCTCTGTTAAAAAATGGTAAACCAGTTCTGAACAAAATTAGTCAATACTTCAAATATATTAAGCATATTTCTGTGCTTCCTGTTTATAACTCAATGCCCTAAATGGCATTATGGTAGAGGTTTTGCATTTTTATTAATATTAATTCATATTATTTAGTTTCCATTTGCTTGGTAACTCTTAACAGGTTTATGTTTGTCATACCCATAATGAATGTAGGAGAATATATAACACAAGCATGAGTCAATTGTACTGCTATCTACTCAAAGCATGCTATCCAGAGCAATTCTTCAAGCTGCTCCACAGTTTACTTCTCTATTTTGCTTTCTGCTGTCCCCTTTTCTGGAACCTACTTGCCTTCTCCTAGTCCTCTTCTCTTTCTCCCTGCTTTCCTCACCAGGAAAAAACCTCTTGAAATCGCCCATTGCACTCAGGCCCTGTGTGCATAATGACTAATTCTTAACTTCCATTCCAGTGTGTGAAAAGCTCCACTTACCCCAAGACTGCCAATAAGTGCCTTTGGCTTTTCCCGAGGCATTTGCTACGCAACACAATGAATCATTCTCTGCAGTACAGTGTCATTTGAGAGCCTGAGACAACACAAAATTGATCTGATTTAATAACAGAGTAACTATTCATAAGAGATACCGTATAATTGATCTGGATGGGAGGTCAGCTGGGTAAGCAGCTGGGTGGCCGGGAGGGGAGCATTTAGGAGGACTTGACTTACCCTTACACTCAAATCCTTTTTACAGGCAAAAGGAAGAAAACAACTTCATATGTGAAAACAAGAGTTTGTTGTTGGTTTAATGGATTTTTTTAAAGTATAATAATAATAAGCCAGATTATTAGTCTCGTTTAAACGCTATGTATTCGTATTCCATATATTTAACCCAAATTAATACTGGAAATTCTTGATAACAGAGTTTATAATGTTACAAAAGAAAATCTCTTTCCTAATATACTTGTTATGTTCACCCTTGCAATGGTCCTCCAGCTGTCAGGCCAACAGTTTCAGTGTATGGGCCTATGGAGGGTTTATGAGGAGCTGCCGGTGCCCTGCGGCGTTCACTGGGAAGAGAATGGTGTTTGATCTCCCTCCTCTTTGCCAGGAGAAATGTAGTGGAAACTTTCCTCACTCCACTGCCTTGGGATGCACTTGGGCTTATTTTGTTTGGTTTTTGTAACAAAACTTGTTTACGTGCTCTGTTCACTGGTTCCCAGTTATTCAGATTTCTATTCTGTTACCCCTGGAACTGGTTTTACCAAGCAGTGCAAGTCTATGCTCCTATAGGGACTGCTGACTCCATCAGCATGATTTGTTTTAATATCTGTGACCTACAGTATCATCCTGCATCTGCCATCTTCCACACTGATTTAATTCCAGGCAGTTGATAGGCACTTTGAACCACAAGCATAGCTACTTGTTAAACTATAAACTACAACTCAACCAAAACAAGCTTAGGCAACAAGTATCAGATGTCAGACAGTTGCTGTCATAGTTACATAGCTAAAATCAACACCATCCAAGGCAGTGCCTCAGGTTATGCAATTTCAGGCCAATATAAAGCCTTTGAATGCTAATGGCAAAAATCACATTTCCTGGTCTATATTATCCAAATTCTGCTGCTTGGTCTTAGCGTAGGGCTTTGGCTTTATTGGAAGCTGCATTAAAAGGCTTAGACGGATCCATCTATGACCTTCAGGCAGACTGCAATAAATAGGCTGACTATTTTTTATAGATGTCAAGGTTGTTTTCAATTGTGTATGATATATTGAAGGCTAATTAGTCATCAGATGGACAAGAATGCCATGCTCTGGAGCCTGTGTGCACGTCAGACATAGCTGTCCTCTTAGCAGAGAGAATCAATCAGTTCCAGGCACATGAATTCCAGATCCTTATGATTTTGGCTTTTACCTTCAAATTCTACTGTTAGAATGGTGTTGTGTTTTTGCTAGCTTTTAGCAACATTTAGATGAATGATGTGCTCAATACATGTTCGCTCTGCCCAATGCTTTCTTGAGAGAAATAACAGTACTTTTGTATTTAGGCCATTCTTCTCACAGCCATGTCAAGTTTTCATGAAGAATGGGTTACGAATGCTCAAGTGACTAGGGCTGGGTGAAGAAAGGGGTCTTGAAATATCCCAATTTTCATGTCTTGGTGGATTTCTCAGCATTATTGGGAATTCACCAAGGAGAAAATATTTTGCTGTGAAGATTTGTTGCCAGGGCCACTGGAAATTGGGATATTTCCATGGCAAATTCATTAGGTTTCCATTTTGCTCCTAGCAGCAGGGGCTGTTCAGGTTTGGAGTAGGCTGGTATGAAGCAGTTTCCTAGGAGTGATTTTTAGTATGATCTCTGCACCTAGGTGTTATTTGCCTATTTCAAATGTAGACTTTTTTTCCTCTTTTAGGCACAGGTTGACAATATTCACTCTTGTGATTTAATTCCAAGTCAGTCTGAAATTTGGGGGTAAACTTGTCTGTGTATAGTAGATTGCATAATTAGATGTTTCATTTCTTACAAAGGCTATTATTTCTGTGTGTAATCTGAATGCAGACTAGCTAAACGGGCCCGATCCCATGAGTACATAATATGATTAATTCTTTGTGTCTGTTGTGTTTTAGATAATCATTGCTGAGTGGCTGACCCAAAATACACTGAGTCAAGGGAGAGATCTGAAATCCTTATATATTCAAAGCCTTTGACTGTAGAAGTCAGGTTCTGCTGTTTCACTAAGAGAAGTAAGAGAGTTCAAACAAGAATGATCAAGCTTTTTTGAACACTGCTGTCTTACAACAGATTTCTATTTCCCTTTCAGCCATCCCAATCACTGCTGTGAAGCAAATCAATTAATTTTCTGTATGTAAAGGGATGCTTAGCCTTTTGGTTCCATTTCCATTTGTATGGGTGTTTTGTGAATATGGGTGTTATTGAGAATAAACAAGTTGGGGGCAGACAGACCATTGGATATTTTATGTTTCTGCAAGCAGTGTGATTCATGTTGGGTTTATACAGAAACTTCCCTGGAGCCCCAGAAGCAAAAGCAGCCCTGGGAGTTCAGGAATGGCAAAGGCACCAAACACAAATCAAACCCAAAGCAGCAGATCTGTGGGAATATAAAACCCTCAGAAACCTTCCTTGTCTTCAAGTCAACATAGCTTCATACTACTTATTTCTCAAATAAAATTACGGTTCCTTGTATGACACAAATTCAAAAGCAGGAAGTAGTTCCAAACTGGTTTTTGACGCTTTGTGCAAAAGCGCTCCAAGTACATGCATCTGTACAAAGTTTGATTGTTTCATACCATACATTTTCCCTCATTATATTATTATAGGAGTATATTTTCCCTGTGTTTTCATCTTAGGAAAAAAAACCCAACCCTGTTCAATGTAAGAGGCAGTAGGTCCGATGGCCACCAGCAGAGAAACAGCACTTGCGAAATTCATTTGCACTTAACTGCAAAGCACTGAAGTGTATGCCTTTAATCTTTTGACTTTGTGCTGAAAGAAATGGGACCATTCAAGCAATTAACTTTAGGTGTTTGTTCAGGTACTGTGCTGACTCAGGGTATAGTTTAAGTGCGAAAATGTTATCTAAGGCTTGATCTTCAGAACACTTCACTTGAAAACATGTTGGCAATATAAAGCTCTACTATATTAAACACAGGGAAACCCATGAACTAGCACTGAGTCAGGAGGCAAAATGGAGCAAGCGCAGAGGCAGTGGCCCGATCCTAGGCACTGCTGGGCAGAGTGGCTTCCCTAGTCCTGTATTGTGGGTTTTATCCATATAATGCCACATAGTGCATACAGGATGCCTCAGAGCCCCAGAGCGCT
Organism: Agapornis roseicollis; assembly: GCA_002631895.1. Classification (NCBI taxonomy): domain Eukaryota; kingdom Metazoa; phylum Chordata; class Aves; order Psittaciformes; family Psittacidae; genus Agapornis; species Agapornis roseicollis. The sequence continues at coordinate 3,225 of NDXB01005710.1, read as the reverse complement.
CGGCCAGGCAGGAGCAAAATGTCCTGGAGAAGGGCTGGACTCAAGCGGCAAACTCCAGGGCCAGCCTGTGCTGTTATCTGCCTCTTATTGCTGTGGATCTCTCCTAGTGTTAGGCACCTAATCCCAGTTTTCCCATTCAGGCAGGACAAGTGCAAGAGTGTATTGCATATACTAGAGGATTCAGATATAAACACACATTGCACACAGAAGCATGCAGTCATGTATCAGATACCACCCTAGCAGAACAGTTAGCAGCTTCCCAGTCACATGAGAGCAAGTCCCCATTCAACCTGCTCCAAACCAAGTACTCAAATATGCACGTGCTGCTGTTGGCACCTGCTGTCAGGCAGGGTTCCTAATGCATTGATAGGAGGTAGAATACAGGGAAAGACCTGGCTGAAGTCATCATGGATAAACACTGGATGCAGATAGATCCTGTGAAGCCACAACGAGATCAAGTAGCATCAGAGTCCTCTAATAGTGGCTTCCATTAAAATGCTTACCATGGGAAATGGACTCACACGCTGCATTTTGATAATAATTTTCTAAGGTCATTTCCCAGATACAGAAATGTAACCTTTTTCAATTTAGAGTTAGAGTTAGAGAAATAAATTTCTACAAAACGTGGCTGGTTTTCATCCCATTCTGCGTATCTAGTGTATCCTTCCCCTCATTGTCATTCACAGTCTGACATCCACACACTGTTAAAAGCTTTCCATTTCACGTCTGGAAATTGCAGTTGTCTTAAAACATTCTTCATCTATTTTATCAGTCAACAAGAAGAATGAGGCCTTGGGGCCTCAGAGTATAATTATAGGTGAGGTTAGCCCAGCAAATGAAACACCTGTGTATCCCTTCTGTAAACCTGCTTCTCTGCTTTTCTGTGGCCATGTGGATAGCAATTTCAGTCATGAACCTCCTGTTACCTAACTGGAGTTTGGTTTGCTGCATGGTGCATTGCATCACTTTTTTTAAGGATATTTTTGAATGCTGGTTTGTAGGTGTCTCTAGTAACAGATTGAACATTTTTCACTCAGTTTTACTCAAATAGCGGCTGTCACATTATATGCCAAACAAAAAGACATTAACTACATCTAACATAAATCCAAAGCTAAAAGAACCATCTAATTCCAAAGTACTAAGTATAGACTCAGCACAAAAGTAAAGTGAACTTGTTCAAAGTGGTCAGACACATTTAGCCCATAACCCATGTTCATGAATCTGTGAAGGTCAATGGATAAGGACCAGACCCAAAGCTCGAATAATTCAACAGGAGTTTTTCCTTTGGCTTTGATGGGCTTTGAGTCTGGAGTTCTTGGTTCACTTCCATCCCTGACAAAATCAGCATAGAAACCCTACTGACGTCAATGATGCTTTCAGAGTGGCAGAGGTCCTATTTCAGAATTAAACACAAAAATCTTGTCATTTCAATTAGAATGAATATCTGGAGCTGGATGGAGTGGAGGATGTAAGATCATGACCTTTAACTTTCAGAGGTCCTTCTGTCCTGTGTGATTCACAGTCCTGAGTTCTGGGAAAAGTTTGCTGTTCAAGCTACTGGGTTACTGTGCACGTAACTACTTGAGGAAATTTAAGCTTTTAAAGTCATTTACTGCCAAAAATGTAGCACATAGTCATGACATATCTTCAGGACTGGAGGAGTTTTCAAGTTCTGCTCTTTGAACTTAGCTGCTAAAAGCAGAGCTCAAAGAACTGCAGCATGGTTTATAATTGATGCTTTCTTTTCTCACTCATAGTAGTAATGTTAATATGTTCCTTAGTTCATATTTTATTATGACTGAAGATGTATTGTCATTTAAAGAACTACAAGCTGTTGTTACTTAAAACACTACATTGCTCACTGTTTTTCAGATACTGAGATTCCCATAATAAATAGAAATGCTTCTGCCATTGATCTACTAAAATAGATGAATAAAAATAATAATTTTTAGTCATAGTATTTGTAGTTGTTATAAATGTTAATGAAAGACTGGAAGGAAGAAACTGCATGTGTCCAGAAGTCATAACTTATGCTGGCCTTAATTTGTATATTCACTATGAACTCAGCCTTTCGAGGATTCACAGATTCTGTCTGCTCTGTTCTCTCATGCTTTTTCAGGCACTGGCAATATTGTAGCTCTGCTGCTCCAAACATTACTGTTCTCATTGGGGCCATTGTCTGTGGGCATAAATTGTTTTGGCTCAGATCTGAAGCCATTAGCTACTGATTAACTAACTTAGGAATCTAAGGGCTCATGCTATTGGCTCATTCCTTGGATGAAATCTGCATGGAGATCTGGTTTCTGTTTTCAGATCTGTGTGTCTTTGAGGGCTGATGTGTGCTATGATTATGAAACATGAACCAGTGATGGCTGGAAGAAACATCTTGACAATCCAGCCAAATTTAAATCCAACAACTGTCAAAAGCTCCTGTAAAGCACTGGCAGAATCTGATCTTTATTGACATGGGTCTTATTGAGGTGGATAGACAAAACAAATGAAGCTTCTGGGTGAACTAACCAAAGGTGTGTCTGCTGGTTTTGGGGACACTTCCAGAGAAACTTAGCAGTTGCTTTCCATGTCCAGGAGCTGGCAAATGTCCCCAGATGAGAACAAATGTCACAATGCCTGAAGTGAAATGGAAATATAGGCGTTGTTTTCCTCATGCAGAATGAAAGGTATTCATGCAGATCCATACAGTACAATTCACACTCCCAGATTTCTAAGAGTACTGTGTGCCACATCCTCACATGGAGGAAGAGTGTGTGAGTGTGAAGTATATGTGAAGATATGTGAATGTGAATATTCACATATGGAATATGGAGATTTGGTTTGTCTTTCTTTAACCACCAAAACTCTGATACTGTATTATCTCTGTAAAGGCACAATTATTTGTAATTTATTGCTGATTTTTTGCCTCAGTATTGCAAGGAGTTCCAAAGTTTTGGTTAAATAAATTCTTTTAAATGGGTTTGACTAAGATATCTTTCAACAGCTTCAAACAAGAATTAAAGTCCTGATGAAGTTTTCCTGTTGCTCAACATCTTAGATATTTTCATCAGACATCTGTTTAGTGATCCCTTTTCTAAAACAACCATTTCCAGACTATCTGTTGTTCTCAGAAGGATGAATTTATTCTTGTTCTAGGGATGTTAAGGATACCAAGAAGGGATTCTACAGGTATATTGCAAATAAAAGACAGACCAGGAACAACTTAGGCCCCCT